>ML301760.1:0-87547 GCA_005239505.1 Nicotiana paniculata
AATCCATAAATGAACCCGTTCCAAGGAGTCACATCAATACTCAATTAGCCTAGAAATAGGGAAATCTCAACCGTCAAATCAATGACACTCCTACAACTATTATACTTCCACTTGAATAAATTTTTTACCCATTGTAAAATTAATAGCCATATCTTATAAAAGGCAATCATTACTCCTCTCTTTATAAAGCTACCTTCAAACCAAGTTCAACTTATACTACACAACCCAAAACTTGCAACTCGTCCTTTCCTCCTAATAATACATAAAAATGTCTTCACCACCACCAGCTTCTTCGTCTAATTCCTCACCTAATTGTGATTACGATGGAGGACATTCTGAATCTGTCTCCAATTATCCATCCGTTTACAGCTCTGAATAACCAGAAATTACATCATCCCCTGAAAATACACCCACTCTTGAACCCACTTTAAACCCTACTCTTGCCCCCAAGAATCATCGTGTTAAAGTTCTTGCCCAAAAATTTGTTGCTTCTGGGGCTAGGGAAAATTCTTGGAGGATCTTATTAAAGTAGACAAAGGTACTAAGTCATATTCATCCAGTGAATCCTTTAAATCAGATAATGAGGAAGACGCACCTGGTTCAACCAGTTCTGAAAAAGGTTCTGAATTTACTTCTGCTGATAAAAGATTCGTGTTGGTTGGGTCTGTTATTGATGTTGAAATACCTGGAAGGAAGAAGGGTGGGAGAAAAGAAAGAATTCTTGAGAGAGAGGGAAATGAAGATGTGAGTGGATCTAGGGAGGATGGTACCACGCTGGTAATCCGTGGTGCCATTCCTGAAACTGTTGGAGAAAACATCACTGATTTAGGGGGAAGCATAGTTGAGGAAGCTGCAGCAGGTCTTGCAAGTTTGAAGAAAGGAATAGATGAACCTGGTTCATCAGGGTAAGAAACATTGGCTGAAAGGTTGAAGAAACTAGGGGAGTCTTATAACCCCAAGAGAAGAAGGAGTCAGAAACCCAAGAAGGCAACTCACCCAGTTCCTTCAAAGAAAAGAAAAATTTCTGAAGTTGCTGATGTTCCTGGTCCAAAAGTAAAAGCTACTCATAGCATTGTGAGAGATGAAGAAGAGGAATTAGAAAAGACTCTGAAGGAGAGCAAGAAGAAGAGGGCAGCAAAAGGAAAAGCAAAAGTTGGAGAGCCTGTTGAGGCTATTGAGATTAAAGAGACTGGGTTGGACCTGTTCCAATAGGAGGAGCAACCTGCTCCAGGTGTGGCTGAGACACCAAAACCCATGAAGTCTAAGGCTTCTTCAAAGAAGTCAACTAGAATGTCCGTCACACCAACAAGATTTGTTAAGAAGAACAGGGCCAAGCCAAAGAAAGTGAAAATTGTTGAGGATGATGATGCAGACTGGAGTGGAGAGGAGGAGAAGGAAATTGGAGAGGTGACTGACAGAGTTACCATGTTTGGAAAAAGAACAATACTGAAGGGTAAGCTGGTGAAGGATTTAGAGGAGCCTGGAATGCAATATCTGATGGAAACTCTGGAGGTGCAAGGCTGGAAGGACCTGGTCCTTCGCATGGAAGGCAGGCTGGAAAGAGCTGAGTTGGTAGAATTTATGGGGAATGCCATTATCAAGGAAGGCAGGGTCACCTCTATGGTCAAAAGAATTGAAGTTTCCTTTGATGTTAAAGAATTAGGTGTTATTCTGAACATACCAGCTGAGGGCTATGAGGACTACACAAGGCAGAGATGGCCTTGTCTAGATGGGATAGCCTCAACAATCAACATCACCAGGTTCTTTAGTGATAGTGAGAAGGAGATTGAACCCAGGCCGGTTTACAAGAGTGAAATGAAGACAGAGCACAAGTTACTCTGAGTTCGTCATCAAGTTCCTACTGCCTAGACAAGAAAAGAGGCACATGGAAAATTATATGGATCTTACCTTGATGGAATGCTTGTACAGGGGAAAATAAATTAATTGGTCGGCTTTCATCATCCAACTCTTTGACAGAGTGGTGAATGGAACCAAAGCACATGCAATTCCTTATGGCTTTATTCTGACAGAAATGCTTGCACGTTTTGGGGTTCCAGTAAAGAAGGCTGAGATGGCTACTGCCAAAGACTATTTTGGGAAGGAAACTTTGCTTACATGTGACTACAATGTCAATGTTCTTGTGGATGAACCTGGTTCATCTAGGAAGCAACCAGTCAACAGCAAAGTTAGAACTCTGGTGCAGGAAAACGAGATTAAGGATATGGAGATCCTTCGTTTGAAGTTTTGTGTGATTGAGGTTGAAGCTGAGCGGGATACTCTTAAGGCTGAATTAGCAAAGGAGAAAGAAAAGAACGAGGGTGTTCTTCAGCAGATGTTGTTTCTCCGACAATCCAAGACCAAAACCTCCGCTGCACCTTCCCATCCTTAGTCTTTTCAGAGCTTCCATAACCCCTCTTTAGACTAGTTATTCAGTTTCAGTTCCTTTTACTCTTTTTTTTTTGCTCATGGTTGGTTTGTTTTTGTTTTTCTGTATGGTGGTTGATTATCAGTACTAATCAATGAATTTTTCTTCTAGTTATTGAATTGTCTCAATTTCTTAGTTAGCTAACATTTATTGGCTTCTTGTGTTGATTAATCATACTTTGCACCTGCAGTTGCCTCAATGGCCATGAGTAATAATTAATAAAACTGATAAGTATATCATTTTGCAAACTTTTCGATGATGCCAAAATGGGGAAGATATATGCTGAATTTCTTTTCAAAATATTTTTTCAAAGTGATATTTATAACCTAATGAACCTAGATTCTCTATGATTAATGTGTAAAACCATACAAAGTGGTTGAAGTGTATATAGGATTAAGCACGGATTTTGTCATCATCAAAAAGGGGGAATTTGTTGACCCATGTCACTGCATAGTTTTAAAGTTTGACAAATGGCTGACCAGTTGAACCAGGTCCATCAGAGCACATATCTTGAACTAAATAGCTGGTACATGAACCGTATATTCTTAGGAGATGTTTGTGAATATGAAATATCAATGAACCAAGAGACTGTCTCCTAATGCGAAAAGGTTGCAAACCGATGAGTTGATTGAAGTCGAATTCCGCAAGGAAAGTAATAAAATAAAGGAAGTTGAGTTTGGTACGAATTATGTTCACCCAGGTAGAGTTGGACTAGAATTGGAAGACAAGCTCAACAACTGACTCTATAAATACTTGATGTATTTCTGCTAGAATTCTACACGCACAAAAGCTGAAGTGAATCAAAATCTGAAAGCAAAATTCCCAGAGTTATTTTGCTAGCAGAATCATTGTGCGATGCAAAGGCTACAGTTCAACTAGAAGAACCAGTTCCATCTGATTGATTATTGAGCCTAGTTTATTGTAGTAGGAGTTTTAATATTTTATCTTTCAGCTTTCATATAAGCAATTGTAATAGGTACGTATTGTTCAAGTTAGAGTTAACTTGAGGTTTGTAGAAATTAGCTAGGGGCTAGTTACTACAAAGGGATTAGAGTTAGTCCTAGGATTACAAAAGAGTTTATTTTGTAAGTCCGTTTGGCTCAGATTTTTAGTGAAGAGTTTGAGAAAATCCTACTGAGAAGTAGGTCGTGGTTTTTTCACCTTTTGATCCAGGTGTTTTCACGTAAAAATTTCTGTGTTTTTACTTTACTTCTTTTTATTATTGCGCAACAATAGTAGTTGGAACACCAAGAAGAACCAGGTTCTTCTACTGAGACAGCACTCGAAAATTGGGTACCACATAAAGTAGCCTATTTCTTGTGTGGTATTAACGTCTAAAACATCATAAACAGAATAAAACATAAGGGAATACTAGACATAGGAAGACCCAACATGATATAGAAACTTATACATGTGACATACATGCTTATAAGGCTGACATGATCATTTGTAAACTCAAAACATAGGTCGACAACTCTACACAAGTATCCATACACATGACATCCATCTAGAAGCCTCTAAGAGTACATAAATATCATGAAGGTTAGGACAGGGCCCCACCATACCAAGCAATACATCTCCAAATCATACTGACCAAATAGGCAACTCCGGAGCAAGTGAAGTGCACCAACACCTTCTGCTGAGATGATAGCTTACTAGGAGGACTGTCAACCCTTCTATCGGTACCTGCGGGCATTAAATGCAACGTCCTAAAAAATAAGGGACATCAGTAAGGATAAAGTACCGCGTATGTAAGGCAGAAAAACATAAATAAGAACAGTAATGTAAAGAGAGATGTAGGAGATACAACCTGTAGCATCAGAGCGGCTCTGAGCTACTGACATAAAATGCATGGCACATATATATACATAAACTTTTAAAAAGATACACCTCTGTGGGCATCATCATCATCATATCGTACCTAGCCTCAAAGAGGACTCGGTAAAAATGTACCCGTCCATCATAAGGCTCGATATAATCATACCCGTCCACGTGGAACTCGGTAAAATCCAACTGATCGGTGGTTGCACAATAGGTGCCGTACCCTGCCAACTATAGCGTGGATCTGTAGAGTAAAATAGATACTATATATAATGTATGATGGACTCATGGATTCATGTTCTAAACCTTTCGGGGTGACGTAAGGTCGTTTCACCTTTGATTAACATTATGGACATCTATACCATCAATATGAACCTCAGTAGGATTCAAGTATCATACATACTTGCTTAGAATAACTTTATAAGGAAAGAACAACATGGACAACCTTAGTTTCTAGGAGTAGATCTGTTATGAAATAGCGTATCATTTATGTTCGTTTCACTTTAGATCATGCCAAAAGAAATAAGGAAGTTCATTAACATACCTTAATTCGGTTTAGTCCTTAATACCTTCCATACAATTATTCAAACAACTCAACTCAATCTACCATAGCATAAGGAGATTCAAAATTAGTGCTGAGTACAGGCTAAGTTCGCAACTTAAACTAGTAGCTCATTTATGTAAATTTGGGCAGCATCTCGCCTGTAAAAAGGGCCTCCTCCAATACCATATACCAACAACAATAACCAGAGAAATCCAGTAACATATAAATATCAATAACAAGACACCATATAACAACAACAAGTCACAACTACTTCACGACGAGCGACAAGCTCCAATTAGAATCCGTATAACCCATATCACCACTTATAGACTTATTACATTAACTTAAAATCATAATTAACATGATAATAAAGTAATTCATAAATGATTCTATCCTTATACCATATACTTGTAACAAAGGAAACAATCCACAACTCCAACTAGCAAATTTATTCACTAGTTTATGTCTAGTCCATCCATTTAACTTAATCAATAGCAAGATAACCCTTAGCACATGCAATAACACAATACAAATACCTCCTACAGTAGCTTCAAGTATAATTCCAAGTTATATTTAGCTTACAATAGCCCTCAATGACAATACAACACCACAGAAGTGACTTAAGCTAATCCAAGTATTATCTTGTTGTTTATCATCCTAAAAACTTAACCAACATACAGGAAGTCTTAAGCACAATTAGTAGGCTGTTATAATCACCTTAGCCAGAAGAAACAACTTGAAATTTCATCCAAACACATCCCACAACTATTCTCAATGACAACACAACCTCAAAGAGGTGTTGTTCTTCACTAGAACTAAGTTTTGATGTTGAAATATGGTGTAATCCATTTGCAAGACTTGAAATAACCTAGGGTTGATATGAAAACCTTGGGAGAGTATTTTAAAGAACATAAACCACTTAAAACAACCTCCCACATGAGATGAAACCACCCAGGTCCATGCTTGAAACGAAAAAAAAGAGGAAGGGGAAGGGGTAAAAATCAGCAACAACAAGAAAAACAAGAAACTTACTAGCGCGACGGGATTCCCGACACTTGATTTGTGTTGTTTGGGTCTTGGATCATGAGAGAACCTTGAGAGAGTGTTTTTGTAGGTTTCTAGGGTCCGAATATACTGAAAACGAATGAGTTAAAATGGGGTTGAGGCATCTTATATATATCAATACATCTCAACCGCTATGTGGGTCCCATAGAGAGCTGCTTGGTGCAGTCTCGCGAAAATGCTAATATGTCTCTGCTCCAGTGACATATAGACGAACGGTTTAATGTGTTAGAAACTAGACTCGTAGATATTAAATTTGATAGGTGGATCACCCCATTCAAAGTAAATTGGAAAAAAATTGCAGCTACATTTGACCTAATTTTCAGGTCATTTATGAATGTAACTTGTGATTACCTTTGCCAACTTTCGTTCCATAATTTTCTTGACTTAAAAAAATAAAACACGATTATCATATGACTAAATAACTCATAAAATAACCTCCTTATTATGTTAAGTACCCTAGTATCATCACAAAGTACACGTTATAACATTTTCAACTTGTCGACTTTCGACTAAACTTATTTTCTTCAATTCGTTTAGCTTCTAAGCCTTCCAACCCTAATGGTACTTGGTATTCATGATCTTAAATATTTGTAACCTTCACGATAACATGATTAACTTACTTTATAAACTTTTCAAAGATGATTTCATTTCTGAGCTTACATCAATTGACTTACAACGCATTTTTACGTACGAAAACATGTGGTGCAACAATTTTTAGCTACGCAATTGCTTGTATCATAACTAGAGTTTGCTCGAAATTTCATTAAAGGTCATTATTGAATCATTCATTTAACTTTGTTTCTTTTCCCTTTTCTCTGAAAATACTAATATTTATTCGTATATTTCCTTTTGTATGTTAGACGATGAGAAGCAAATATGGATATCTCTCAAAGCAAACTTGTATCAAAGTTCAATTGTAAGAATATTTGATTAATTGATTCATGTACGACATATACGATATTCAAAGAGAAGAAATATTTCTCTCATTTAAATATGTGTAAGGAGGATGTTACTATAATTTCTGGTAGTAGTAATTTAACTGAAGGCTGTAGAAGAGATATTATAACTTTGCCTAGGGGAATAATACTTATCACAGTGTATAGGGTAAAATATGCAGTTCTAGGTGCTGCTTAAAAGCATGAAACGTGGAACCGAAGGCAACTATCCCATTTGGTACCGTGGGGAATAAGACTCATAAAGAAGCAATAAATATCTTCCGTTCGGTGGTATTAATGAAAAATATTCTACTTAAGTGCACTACCCGTTACAAAGAATTTTTCATTTATGCTCACTGTTACATCTTCATCAATGGCCCTCATAATTGATGTTAAAGTAGGTCACGATCCAAGGACCTTGTTCCCTAGACATATTTATAAATAGTGAGCTATCATTCTAAGGAGACAAATTTTCTGGAAAACTAACACTACAATCTATTTAAAGCTCTACACATTCTTATATTCTGTTCTTATTACTGTTGCGCCTAGAGGCTTCGCTACCAGAATCTTTATTTCTATCATTTCGTCTTCATATCAAGGCTAAGTGTTGTATATTTCTTCAATTATCTTATTATTCCAGGATCATATTAATTCAATTATCTAGAAATTACGTATAAATTCAACTGTAACATTTTACGGGTAAACAATTTGGCACCCACCGTGGGGGTTAGACAGTCATGTTATTAAATTGATACTTCCCTTTTTCACTTAGATTATTTTGTCTTAGAAAAAATCTTAAGAAGTGGCAGATAACAGTGTTAACAACACACAATATCGAAGTTCGAGGAGATCAACCTCATTTTGACGATTCAATTAGTGACACCCACAATGAGGGGAATGACGCCACGCCAGTACATGACATGTTCGAGAAACAATTCTCGATGACGCTGAAGAGGAACATGTTGTTGATTCGGTTTGGGTCCTACAAGAGAAACATATGATTATTATGGACCACGTCACGCAACAGGATAAGGTTATGATGAATTTGAAGCAGGCATTATCTGGGGCTTCCAATAACGCGAATAGGCGAGATCCAGTTCTTCCCGGTGCTTCCATAAATCAAATAACGCAGAGAATTGATAACAACACCCATGGGGGGATATTGGTTCTGATGGAGCTGGGGAAAGTGGATCCGGCCCCAATAGCGAAAATGAACCCTTCAAAAATTAACTTTTACGATTTATGAGAAAGGTAAACGCTCGCATGGATCAAATACGGGGCGCACCACCAGTGCTAAAAGGACCAGACTCAAAGAAGTATACTCAGTTTCCATACAAATCGAGCGCGACACCAGAACTAATCCCGAATCAGTTTAAAATGCCCAACGTGCCAAAGTATTATAGAACTTTTGACCCCAGGAGCATATAACCACCTATACGACAACGGTAAAGGGAAATGATCTAGATCCTCATGATATTGAATCTGTCTTGCTGAAGAAATTTGGAGACTCTCATGAGGGGAGCCTTGACATGGTATTCATTATTACCCGAGCATTCCATGGATTCCTTTGAGATGCTCGCAGATTCTTTTATTAATGATTATGCAGGGGCCAGAAAGGTGTAGGCCAGAAAGGTTGACATATTCAGAATTTCCCAAGGAGAATCCTAGTTGCTGCGATAATTTGTCACCCGGTTCCAAAAGGAGAGGATGTTGCTCCCGGATGTTCCAGACGAATAGGTGGCTGAAACATTCACCAAGGGACTAAATCCAAGAAGTTCAGATGCTCCCCAGAAACTGAAGGAAAGTTTGCTTGAGTTCCAAGAAACTAATTGGGCAGATGTACACAATCGATACGAGTCAAAGATAAGGATCGAGGATGATCAGGTCGGTTTTCCTTCATCGGCAAAGGAACATGAGAAGAATAAAAAATAATTAAAAGATGACTTTGACACGGATAGACAGTCTTCGAGGGGCCGGTTTTTTCCCTACGAACGAACAAAAGGCCACAACAGAGGTTTCCAGTCAATAGATAGATTCACTACCGAAAGAAGGTCTGATCACAGTCGAAACAATAGATCGTTGTAGGACAAGGAAGCTCCAGGTACCGGGATCCTTCCTACCCCAGGCTATTAGAATACAATTTCAATGTCAGCGTAGTAAAATTGGTATCAGCTATGAGAAAATCAAAGTAGCACGGTTTCCGAAGCCGATGAGATCCGATCCTAGCCAGAGGGATCCCAACTTTTGGTGTGAATACCACATGACTAATGGACACCAAATTGGGGACTGCTGACATCTCCAGGAAGAAGAGGTGACACTGTTAAAGAGTGGGCATCTCAGGGAATTCTTGAGTGACCGGGCTAAGAACAATTATGATCATAACCGGAGAAAATCGAAACCCTCAAAAGTAGGGGAAGATCCCCCCTGCCAGATGATCAACATGATCTTCGGGGTGAACGAGATCAACAGGGTCACCTATTCGTTAGCAAAAAAGATGAAAGTATCAATAACCCATAGCAAGAGGCTCCGGGAAGTCGTCGAAGACGATATCACTTTCACAAAGAAGGACGCAGACGAATTTCTACTACCGCACAATGATGCATTGGTAATTTCTTTAAATTTGCTAGATTTTAAAACTAAACGTGTTCTAGTGGATCCAGGAAGTTCATCCAATATCATATAATGGAGAGTATTGGAGCAAGCTAAACTCAGCGGAAGCAACATTCCGACCATAAAACTGCTCGCCAGATTCAATCTCGCAGGCGTGACAACATAAGGAGATATTTTGTTACCCACGAACGTCGAAGGAGTGATGAAAACAACTCTTTGATGTGGTAGATGGCGATATGGGATATAGCATTATTATGGGAAGACCATGGATTCACGAGATGAAAGTTGTACCGTCAATATATCATTAATTGCTGAAGTTTCCAACGCTCGAAGGAGTTAAACAAAAAAGGGGCGATCAACCGGCAACAAGGGAGATGAATGAAATTTGGTCTCCAGTAGAAAAAGGGAGGAAACATGCGGCATAACAACTACAGGAACCAGTGCCCACTCCCGAATCAGATGAAATTAGCCCAGGGGTAGAAGCGTCAGAATCTTACCAGGTGCCGAGGTATTTCCAGATTCCAGAAGAGACGGACGCAACAAAATCCACAACGAAAGAGCTCGAGCAAGTTGCATTGTTCGAAGAGTTCGTCGAAAGGAAATTCCACTTGGGGACAAGACTACACCCCGAGCTTAGGTTTATTCAATTTCTTAAATCTAATGCTAACTGTTTTGCTTGGTCGCATGCGGATAAGACATGTATCCCCACGGAGGTATCCGTAACAAGTTAAGTATGGATCCCAACATACCCAAGGTAAGACAGAAGAAACGCCCTATTGCAGAAGCCAGGAATATATTCGCCAAAGAAGAGATAACTCACTTACTTAATATTGGTTCAATCCGAGAGTATTTGAATGTAGGTGATCACCTTAATCATCTTCAAGAAACTTTTGATATCCTAAGGAAGCATAACATGAAGCTTAACCCCTAAAATATGCGTTCGGGGTCAGTTTCGACAAGTTCCTGGGATTTTTGGTATCGCAAAGGGGAATTGAGGTTAACCCCGATAAGATCAAGGCCATCGAAGACATCCTAGACCACTGTCAAGCGTGAAAGAAGCCCAAAGTCTCACGAGGAGTTTGGAATCTTTGACCAGGTTCATATCCCGGTCATCAAAAAAATATCACCGTTTCTTCGCACTTCCCAAAAATAAAAACAACTTTGAATGTACCTCAGAGTGCCAACAGGATTTGAGAGATTTGAAAAGGTACTTTTCAAGCCCTCGCTACTTTCTAAACCAAAGGAAGGTGAAACAGTATTAGTCTACCTTACGGTCCCGGAAGTCGCAGTATTTGCAATTTTAGTCCGTGAGGACGAAGGTACAAAATCTCCCATTTATTAAGTTAGTAAAATTTTAACGGTCTCGCTATCCACATTTGGAGAAGTTGGCCTTAGTTCTCGTAGTCTCCGCTCGGAAGGTGAGGCCCTACTTCCAATGTCATTCCGATAGCCGTGGTGATCGCTTTTCCTCTATGGAATATCCTCCACAAATCCGAAATCTCGAGTAGGTTGGCCATATAATATAAACCAAGGACTGCAATTAAGTCACAAGTCTTGGCTGTCTTTATGGCTGATTTCAGTCCGGGATTGTTGCCTCTGGAAACCAAAGAAGCAGTAATGGTGTCGGAATCAACATCAGGGGTTTGGACCTTATTTACGGACGGAGCTTCTAATGTAAAAAGGTCAGGGCTTGGTATAGTATAAATCACGCCTTCGGGGGGAACCCTAAAGCAAGCCATCAGAACGATCCCTTTAACTAACAATCAAACAGAGTATGAGGCTTTGATTGTAGGGCTTGAACTGGCCTAGGGACTAGATTTTGAGGTCATAGAAATCACGTTCGACTCACAGCTGGTGGTAAATCAGGTCTACGGGATCTTCGAAATAAAAGAGGAGCGCATGCAACAATATGTGATAAAAGTCCAGGCCCTGTTGGCTCGATTTCGGGAGAGGTCGATTACTCATATCCCGAGGGAAGAAAATGAAAAATCAGACCCATTGGCTAACCTCAGTTCATCGACAAAAATAAAGGGACTGGAGTCCAGGACAATTGTACAATTGATGAACTCCGTCCTATATGTAGATAGCTACGATGAGGTAAATACGACTAATTATGTATGGGACTTTTTGAGGAATTAAATCATCGATTATATCGAGCATGGGAAGCTTCCCGAAGACTCCAAGGCATCCCGGGTGATGTGTGCCAAAGCAGCACAATATAGCTTTAAAAGGGGCCAAATGTACAGAAAATCTTTTCAAGGCCCGCTGGTCTGATGCTTAGGGGCATCCGAAGCTAACTATGTTATGCGAGAAGTGCATGAAAGGATATGCGGCAATCATTCGGGCGCATATTCCTTATCGCTGAAACTGGTAAGGGCGGGATATTATTAGCCCCACATAGAACAAGATTCTAAAGACTTCGTACGAAAATGTGATAAGTGCCAACTCTATGCACCACTGGTACACCAACCGGTAGAATAGTTGCATTCGATTCTGTTCCTGTGGCCGTTCTTGAAATGGGGGATGGACATCGTCGGACCACTGCCGCCTGCTCCCGGTAAGGTAAGATTTCTTTTTATTTTGACTGACTATTTTTTTAAGTGGGTGGAAGAAGGTCCTTATCAGAAGATTAATGAGCGTGAGGTGGTGGATTTCTTGAGGGAAAACAAAATTTGCAGGTTCAGAATACCGAAAGGGATATCATGTGAAGACATGCCACAATTTATCGGTGCAAAAATCACAAATTTCCTCAAAGATTTGAAAATAAAGAGGATCACATTGTCACCCTACCATACGAGCGCAACTGGTCAAGAGGAGTCAACAAAAAGTGATTATACAAAACCCGAAGAAAAGGTTGGAAGCGACTAAAGGTTAATGGCCCGAGGAATTATCCAGAGTTTTATGGGCATACCGAACAACGGACAAATCATCCATAGGAGAAACTCCTCTTCCCCCTTGTGTACGGCGCAGATCCTGGTGGAAGTGGGGGAACCCACCTTGAGGTATTTCCAAGAAGATGAATAATCAAATAATGAAGCAATGTTAGTTAGCTTGGAGCTACTCGATGAGCGCATGGACTTGGTGCATATAAGAATGGTAGCCCAAAAATAAAGAATGGAACGATATTATAAGGAAAGAGCCAACCTCCATTATTTCAAAGTAAGAGACTTGGTCCTAAGGAAAGTAACTCAAAACACACGGGAGCTCAACGCTGGGAAGCTAGGCTAACATGGGAAGGCCCCTACCGGGTTTCAGCTGTCACCGGGAAAGGTTCATATAAATTGTAGAATCAAGATGGAGAAAAGTTGCCCTGCAACAGGAACGTGGCACACCTCAAAAGATATTATTGCTGATGAACATCACTTGAACTGAAAGTATGTGCTACACTTTTTTTCCCTTCGTCCAGTTTTGTCCTAGTTGAGTTTTCCTGGCAAGATTTTAAAAGAGGCAGCAACAAAAATCATACTACGAAGAAAGCTTCAACAACAGCAATAAGACCTTTAATAACAAGGCACACAAGCAAAGAGACACTCCGGAACGGTTAGATAATCTTTTGCTCTATAGCAAAATTCCCACCGGGAAGTTAAGTTTGCTATCGAGCAAAGGTTAACCGATCATTCACAAGTGCAAACCACTAGAGGGTTGTTAGATAGTCTTTCACTCGATAGCATAAGTTCCTAAGGGGAAGCAAAGTATGTTACTGAGTTAAGGATTATCTAGCAATTTATTAGTGAGATCCTTGAAGGTGCAAAACTTTCAGTGTTCTAATTCGCATTCTTTGCATTCAAACATTGGGGAGTGGGGGGGGGGGGGGGGGGGGGGGGGGGGGGGGGGAATAAACAAGGATAAGGCAACAATGACTGACACATCGACCGAAAAAGGAAAACCAGAAACATAGTTGTATCATTGGGACCGGGAACTGCACGCCAGCTTCGTAGAAACAAGTTGTACAAGTTAGCCACAAGTAATGGCAATTTCTTTTTAGCATAACAAATGCTTATGTACTTTTTGAAAATGGAAGGAATAAAATGAACTCCCTTTATTTCTATCTTATTTCTTGTCTGAACGATGAATTAACTTTTTCATTTGAAAGTTAAACAAGTACTCCAAATGCTAGTGCCGTAATGAACATGAGACGTCCTCTTCAAGAGAACCGTAAACATAAGAGGGCCTTCTCTTATAAAAACCCTCACGTTAAAGGGTTGATTTCGGAAGAACTTATGCCCGAAATCAAAATGCCTTCGAAGAAAAATACACCTGAAGCCTTGAACAAAAAGACACAAAAAGCAAACTTGCACAAATACTTAACCCTCACGTTAAAAGGTTGATTTCAGATGAGTTTGTTCCCAAAATACAGATGCCTTTGGGGGAAAAAAATATACCCAAGGCCTTGCGTAATCAGACACAAATAGGAAAACTCGTGCAAAGTACTTAAGCAAAAGAGAATGCAAAGGTTAAAACTTGCATAAATGTTTAAACGAAAGAACGCAGAAAAATTCATGCAATACTTGAGCAAAAGATGTTTTTATGTACAATAAATGTGCCAAAATAGCACAAGTACAAAAGCTGGGAAAAGAAAGAAAAAGCTAAATTGCTGCCTCTCCGGAGCCCAGAGGAGGAGAAGTGTCCACCCCCAGGGGAAGTAGAAAGATTCGCCGATGCCTCAACAGTTTTTCCCTTTACATCATCACCTTCCGGTTCCTCTTCAGTTCCCAAAAATTCATAAACGGAACCAGAATAACTAGGAGAGTCAAGCTCTCTCAAGGGACCTGCCGGGAGTCCATTTTTAATAACCAACTCAAGTTCACGGGACTTAGAAATTTCAGCATCAAAATCAATGATACCACCTTTGGCTTCCTCCAAGGTTTTTCTCCTCATGCTGTACATGGCGTATGTTTTCTCAACAATGAGGGAAGCCGCTCAAAGCTTAAGTTCTTCTTTGAGTTGAGTCACCTCATCAGAAAGATTTTCCCGGGCGGATCTAATAAACTTGAGGCTACCATCAAGATCGTGGATAGTAGAGGTGAAAATTTTATTATGCTTAAGGGTCTTCTTATACTTCTTCTCCAATCGGGCATATTTCATCCCTGCAGCAGCAAGCTCTTCAGTCTTGGAATTCATGGCTACCTCTAAATTAGTCAATCTTACAGCGGAGGCAGCCTCACGATCAGATGCAGCAAGAACGACATTATGGACTTCAACCCATTTAGCTTTAGCCTATTTAAATTGAACCCTCAACGGGGCGATCTCTTGGCTAAAGGTTTCCACCTCTTGTTCACTTTGCTGCAAATGAGCTTCTAGTACAACAGCCTCAGTGGCTTTGGCTTCCAGCTCCGAGAGGCGAGCAACATTTTTCTCCCCCTCTGCCAAAAGCTGATCATGTGTGATTCTCACGAATCAAACTTTGAAGTCCCTCAGAAGAAAGAAAGTTGTCCTACAAAGCAAGAAGCGAAAAACTCAGGATATTTTTACGACAAAATAGAAGAAAAAACAAAGGAAGTAAAGAATGTACCGATGCGGCGTTGTGCATGACGTTGTTCAACAAGCACTCTCCCGAGAGAGCTTGAATATTTTTCCAATATTTTCCTAAATCCAAAGGCTTCAGATAATTAGTAAGTTCCATCGGAGAGGACACCAAGTTTCATCTGGTGGAGACGGAAAGAGTAACATTCCTCCTTCTATGCGAATCTTCAGAGGGCAAGCATAGTTTTGCCCCAAATTCCCATGAGCTGGGGACTGGGGAAGAGAAACACCTTCTTTTTCGTCAAGTGCTGCCATTGGAGATGATGTAGAAGTTGCTGATGGAAGAGCTGGGGATGAGGGAGATGAAGTTGATGGCCATGAAGGATGAGAAACAACCACGACAAACTCAATGCTGGTTGTTGGATTCTCGCCAATCGAAGACGGTAGGGACCCGGTACTCAGCCCCGCAATACCAGGCACAACAACTAGGGCCCGTAAACGGGAGTTGGTATTTTCTACTATATCAAATTCACCCCAAAGTGCCGAGACATCATCCTAGATTGGAGTAACTAACTCAACAGATTGCGCATTCTATTGGGTTGATGAGGATCATCGCCTTCTATGTAAAGAAGCTCTATCATCGTCGATCATCACGGTGTCTAGGAGGAGGACTAGTCATCACAAATTCCAGAGATGACTCGGGTGAAATAGTATTCACCATCTTATTCTTTCCCCCTACTGCAGAAGAATGCCTTCTTTTTGGTTGTTGTTCTCTGGCCGTGGACTCCTTAGTGAAACACTTGTACCTGAAGCGGGCCCGGAGACACCTGTTCGAGTGAGCACTTCCTGAACCAGCCTCGACGCATTAGTAAGGTTAGCCAAAACATCCTCCTTGGGGACATCAACTGAGCCTGCTCGCAGACCTGATTTCAAAGAAAAGATAGAAGGGATCAATCAATTTCTTCACATAAAAAGCTGAAACAAGGTGGGTCTGAGTTACCCTGATTTTTAGCCTTCCACCCGTATTTAAGGGATAGTTCTTTCCGCATGCGGGTTTTGAGCGTAGTAACGTCCAAGATTTTATGGACCCACTGGTCCAATCCTTCAACCACAGTTGGAACCCATCGAGTTGCTGAAACAAGCGAATGATAGAGGATTGATACAAATATGGAAGGATCCCTAATGAAAGAAATATGAAATATTAAACAAGAAGCTTACGAGTGCGGTTCCACGCTTCCGGAAAGGATGAAGCCGTTGACAGAATGATGTCGTTGGTGGAAACTACAACAAACTGTTCCATCTACCTCCAGTCGTTGTCATCATCCATGCTAGATAACAGGGCTTGGTGGCCACGTTTGCTGAAATTTATCATTCCCTCACGGAAGATCTTGGGTGAATATAGATTCATTACATGAGCTAAAGATAGCTCCTCTCCCATCTCTTGGCACAAGCTCTAAAGAAAAGCAATCGTCCTCCACACAGAAGGACTTACTTATGCCAAACGCACCTCGAAGCGGAGGCAGAACTCCACAATAACAGAGTCAAGCTCTCCACTCAAAGAGAACGCACCCAAAGTAAATTGATACGTGTAAAAATATGTAAAACCCTCCTTAGGAAGGGTCACTCTCTCTGTTAGATCAGGAGCAACAATATCCAAAGAATGGCAGCGGTAGTCTTTCTTCACAACATGAATACTAGAAGGACGGATGGGAGAAGGGTATCTGCCAACAACTCACGTGCAAGGGAGAGCCGAAGGTAATTTCTCTTCGAAGTCTTTTGTTGTAACAACACTTCTAGGAATGATAGAATCCACCGTTGAAAGAGCAGTGCCTTCAGCTTTTCTCTTTCCCTTTGAAGATTTGACGTTCTTTGAAGAAGAATCCATGTGGATGAAAACAAAAAGCTTTTTCGTTTGAAGGGAGTTAAAGAAAAGTTAACTCACAGTAAAGAAGATTTTGGAAAGATTGGAAAATTATGGAGTATAAGGAGAGAAGGTTGATGCGTATAAGTAAAAGTTTTGACGCCTAAATTCATATCCATGATTACCTCGATAGCCAGCAAAATCTATGTTGAATCGTGGGATGACGCGTGTTCGGAGAATTAATACGGAGAGGCGTGCATATAATCAACCATCAGAAGCTTTCAGAGGTAATCATAGTAATTTCCGCCAAAATAGTGTTTCTACTAACTTCCCGGTAACACAAAGGTATGTCACCAAAAAGTAGGGGAGACTATCTGTATAGGGTAAAATATGCGTGCCAGGTGGCCGCTTAAAAGAATGACACATGGAACCGAAAGCAACTATCCCGTTTGGCACCACGGGGAATGATACTCATAAAGAAGCAATAAATATCTTTTGCCCGGTGGCATTAATGAAGAATATTCCATGGCATTAAGTGCACTGCCCGTTACAAAGAATTTGTCATTTATACTCACTGTTATATCTTCATCAATGGCCATCATAATTGACATTAAAGAAGGGCACGATCCTAAGACCTTGTTCCCTAGAGATAGCTATAAATAATGAGTTGTGTTATCATTGTAAAGAGACAAATTTTCTGGAAAACTATCACTATAATCTACTTAAAGCTCTACACATTCTTATCTTCTGTTGTTATTACTGTTGCACCCGGAGGCTTTGCTATCGGAATATTTATTTCTGTCATTTCATCTTCATATCAAGGCTAAGTGGTATATATATCTTAAATTATCTTATTATTTCATGATCATATTAGTTAACTTGTCTAGAAACCACACATAAATTAAACTGTATCATTTTATGGTTAAACACACAGATAATGCAATATTCTCCTCCAAGTCCAGGAGGAACTTGTTGAGTTTTAAAGATATCGCTGAAATGGATATCATATTGAGACAATAGATGAGAATAATTTTAAATATCTCATCGTTATCAAGAATGTCTCTAGCCAGAAAATAATTATCGAGAAGTTCCCATCTTTGTCTTGTGGCATGTACTGGACAAGAATTAATGCAATTTAGGCACGTTCTATCGTAAACCAAAAGATTATTGATTCCAATACTTTTGTATTTTGGCATGATCGATTGGGACATCCTGGATCAATTATGATGAGACGAATTTTATAAAACTCAAATGAGAATCCATTAAGGAATTTAAAGATTCTTTTAAATAATGAATTTTCTTGAGCTTCTTGTTATCAAGGCAAGTTAATTATTAGACCTACGTTACCATAATCCAGTATCTCTCATGTACTCCAACATAATCCAGCACGTACCACGTGCTCAACGCGATACGCATATCACCTGTGCTCACAGGGCCCAATGTAGTATGGGTAACCTAATTTCGGAGGGACAAATCCATATCCAAGTGTTGCATGGAAATCAATCATGCCATAACATATCAATATCACAATAACCGCACAAAAATATCCATTGTGCCATAACAATATCAATCTGCTCAAATGTTCAAATGTGCCATATTCATATCAATCTGTATCAACATCACCATCTCTAAAAATTTATGTATATATTACAAATAAAATGTACAAGGACATAATAAATAAAAATACAGATGTGTGCTCATGATATAGAGTATGAATACGCCTAAATCAAGTATATCAACAATCTCAAGAATAGTCCATCATGCCCAAATATGATGTCATAAGCTAAAAGATAATTTTTAGCATGATAATAGAGCTCACTTAACATACAATCAAATAATGCATAAGTCGAGTGACAAAAAACAAACAAGGCAAAAAGCAGCCTAAAACTACCCAAATATGGTATAGCCTTAGTGTAGGTATGTACGCTCGTCACATTACATATACGTCACCCCTAAATCAAGTAGCATGTAGCACATGAGTCCAATTTGTAGAAAATTCTCTCTGAACAAGATTAGACAAGAGACTTACCTCATCGCTGAACTGCTTCAACCCACAAATACCTCTTTTTCTTTGTATGTTTTCCCAAATGACTCAAATTTAACCGAACAATACTTAACAGGGTCCAATAAAGTCATAGAAATCAATTTCAAACAATAAAACTTTAATTTTTAACCAAATCTCAAAAGTCAACAAAAAGTCAACCTAGTCTCGCATGATCAAAACCCGAGTCCAAAGTCAAAACTCTTTGACCCATAATCTCACGAGTCCAAATATGTTAATTGTTTCAAATTCAAGTTCAAATCGGTGTTCAAAACCTCAAAATACATTTTCTTAAGTTATAGACAGAACCCCTAAATTTCACTCTTAAATTTCATATTTTAGGTATAGAAATTCATGGGAAATCAAGATATATAATCAAAACCAAGTAAGAATTACTTATAACTTGGAGTGAAAATCTCCTCAAAATTCACCTCCTTCCGAAGTCTAAGTCTCAAAAATGGTAAAAAATAAGGTAAATTCTGAAATCTTGACATTAAATACCTTTTGGCCGAAATCCTTAATTGCGAACGCGACAGGCCCCTTGCAAACGCAGTTCACCAGCTATCTCAAGCTACATGATCGCGAAGAGCAACACCTTAGCCCTAGAATCCTCCTCCATGATCGTGGACAACCTCACGTGATCGTAGTGCTTCGCCAGCCAACACTATGCGATCGCAGACCTTCCCACACGATTGCGAACCTTCCAACGCGATCACGAAGAACAAAGCATTCCTCCGCCTGCACATGCCTCGTGATCACAATTCACACCCCTGCATTAGAAAATCAGCAATCCAATCTTAGATCAAAATGATCCGACAACACCCTAAAACTCACCTGAGCCTTTCGGGACTCTGTCCAATCATCCTAACAAGTCTGTATGCTTTATAAAAACTTTTCCAAATGCTCAAAATACTAAAAACAATATCAAAACCAAGAAACACGTATCAAACCAAGAATATCAAATATTCTAAAGTTCAAAATTCAAGCTTTCGACTAGAAGTGATGAGTCAACTCCGGGCCACCCGAGACCCTAACCGAACATACGTATAAGTCCAAAATTATCATATGAACCTAGTAGAACCTTAAAAATACCAATCCGATGTTGTTAACCCACAATGTTAATTTTGGTCAACTCTTCTAACTTTAAGCTTCAACTTAGGAATTAAGTGTTCCAAATCACTGCCAAACCTCTCGGAAACCAAACAACTCATCCCGACAAGTCATAAATTATCAAACCAACCTACCAGAAGTCTAAAATAAGGGAATGGGGTTCTAGAACTCCAAATGACTGGTCGGATCATTATGGACAAGATAAATATTTCTTCGTGGGAGGGGTTTAACCCATATTGACCTAGTTCCTAGCAAGGATTTTAACTTCAATTTAGGAACTATGTATCCCAAAATCACTCTCGAACCTCTCGAAAACTAAATTATTCTTCCCCACAAGTCATAAATTATCAAACAAACATACCGCAAATCTCAAATAAGAGAATGCAATTCTAGAACTCAAACGATTGATCGGGTCGTTACAGACAAAATCAATATTTCTTTGCGGAAGGGGTTTGTCCTGCATTGACCTAGTTCCTAGCAAGGATTTACTTAAAAGAAGATCAATGTGGGACCAAATAACTATTTATGCTCCAATTTCTTGACTATTAATAAAAATTTACAGGCACGAGATGCTATTTTCTTTTCTTTTTCTTTAGGAGTTGGTGGAACAGTAAAATCGAGCTGTCAATTGGCCCTCCCTCTTTTATTTTTATCTTACCTAGATCTCATCTTGTCCTAACTGAGAAGATCACCGACGCATGCTAGATACAAACAGAACTATTAAAAAATCGTGGAGATAATATTCTTTAAAGCATAATTATTTCTTATTGATGATTAGAGAGGATTCATATAGTATGTACATAATTATTGTTATTGTGCAAGTAGATGGGCAATAAAACACACCCTTATTTGAAGCCCCGTAGAGTTAGAAATAGAGGGAAAATAAAAGGAGGAGAAGTAACAAGCTATACATGATTAGTCCAAACAAGTATAGAAAACCATACGAAGAACTTTTATTTCTATGTACACAAAAATAAATTACTCATTTCCTAATCTCTACATCATAATTCATACCTTTCATAAGAAAGCAACAATTCAGCACAAACTTTTGCATTGCTCAATTACCAGTACTGACTTATATACTCGAAGAATAGGAAACTGGAAAGCAACCAAAAAAGGAATAGCAAAGGGAAAACACATTTAAAGAAGGTGAATCCATAATATCTCCTTAGTGCTAACAATCATATCCTCACATCACTATTTCAGGTTTCAATATGCAAGATTTGATCTCCTTGTGGGGCAAAACTACACCTCCATTGCTGTAAATTTCATCACAAACATGGACATCTTCTCCAAGAATGGTCATGTTCTCAACACGAGCCCATTGTCCAACTGTAGAATGCCAGCCAATGATGCTACTGGAGATGCAGGAATGTTTCTTGATGCGGACTCCTCGCATAACAGTGCAGCGGGAGAGTCTAACTCCAGACTCAATAACACAACCAGAACCAATTGCAACATCTGGTCCTATCAAACAACCCTCTCCAATCTTTGCAGACTCATCCACTATGACATTTCCAACAACGTGATATCCTGAAGCCAATTTAGGTGAAGAATTTTTCTTTAAAGATTCCAGGTAGAGTCTGAGGCCAGTAATGTAATCTCTTGGCTGACCAATGTCCATCCAAAAACCTGGTAAGATCATAGCATACAGTTTCTTCTCTGCTGCAATTTTTGGGAAAACCTCTTTCTCGATTGATGTTGGCCGTAATTGAATTCTGTCTAGGACAGAAGGATTCAGCAGGTAAAATCCAGCATTGATCTTGTTGCCAACAAATAACTTTGGCTTCTCTACAAATCTCTCTACTTTCCCTGTCGATTCTTCCATGACGACAACACCATATTTAGAAGGCTCATCCACCTACAAATAACTTTATCTTTTGCCTCAGAGATATTGGAATATCCAAAATTAAGTTTAATTCCAACAGAATTAAAGCTAGGAATTTTACCTTGGTCACCATCAAGGAAGCCTCACCTCCATGGAATTTGTGGAAAGCAATCATCTCCTTGAAAGGATATTCACTGATAACATCACTATTAAGAACGAAAAAAGGTTCACCAGAGTCATCAATCAGCTTATCTCTAGCCAAAGCAAGGGGACCTGCAGTGCCAAGTGGTTCAGTTTCTTGAGAACAGGTGATCTTGATTCCAAGGTTTGCCTCGAATTCTTTCAAGAAGTTCAGCATCACCTGCATCAAAAGACGCTTCTATTCTGTTAAGTTTACAACTATCTAGACTTGGAATATAGCGAATTTGTAAAGGGTAGGAAAATGACCTCAGGTTGGTAATTAATAGCCAGTACAACTTCAGTTACTCCGACTGCCTTGAGAGCCTCAATCTGAAGAAAAATGCTTAGTCAAGATGAATCGTTTAACTACATATGCTTTGCTTGCTTCTATTTTACTTCACTTTTTGGGATCATAATAGAACAATGAGAGGCTTAACTATTAACACAAATATAACAAATTTGATGATATACTTAGCTAGAGTAATAAGACAAGTCAAATTGTCTGATACAATTCCAAACCAGAACAAGTAGTTTGTAGTAATAACAATCCAACAACCAAATATATTTCTCACAAAAACAGGATTAATAAAATACGCATATTTGGATTGTAAATTGAATAAGCCATAATAAAGCATCATCAATATTAATGAAACTAGAGGGTATTGTGGATACGTACCTGATGCAAAATCATGGGTTTGTTGGCAAATTCAACTAATGGTTTTGGGACACTGAGCGTCAATGGCCGCAGCCGAGTACCGAACCCTCCAACAAGAATAAGCGCCTTCATTCTGATATATCAAAGCTCCTACTAAAATAATAAGACAGAATTTCAGCACAAGAGCCTCACGCATCAGATCCATTAATAAAGCTTCCAAGTTATCATGAAATCGGTTGGTTTCGGTTGCGTTTCTTTTTCTTCTGATGGAGTAATATTTTAATTTCTGAGCTGGCATTACGGGGAACGGTGATTGGGTTGCTTTTAATCACGGGTTAATCATGAGGCTGGCGCATACTCTGCCTTGTTGGCCAAATTAGGATTATAGAATATGGATTTACAGTTTAGTCACACTTTCGATTTCTCGTAGTTGCAGTGTTTCAGCCGTTGCTGTTCAAAATCGAATCGAAACCGTTAATCGAATTGAACCGATGATTTATTGACTTACTGGTATCGGTTTATTGGAGTAATGGATGAGGAACAGATTGAGATTTTATAATTAACGAATTAACGATTTGAGGGCGGATTACTTAATTTTTTTATCGGATAAACCATTAACCTGTTAAAAATTTGAAGAACGAATGTCCTTTTGTCTTGTGAAGAATGAATGTGAATGTTTTATTGATTATGAACGAATGTCCTTTTGACAGTTTGATTGATTACTGAACTAATGTGCTTTTTGGGTTTTACAAATTTGATTAATACGTGTATGACAGACTGTGTGTTGCCTTCCAACTTATGCATTTGTTCCCGCCTGTTGCCTTCAAAAATCCAACATTTGTTGCTAGGTTTGTTCAATACAAATGATAGAACAACATATAATTAAGTTAAAGATAAAATAAAATATCAAACCAATCGTAATGCGATGATCAAGCCCGATCTTATGTTGAACAATAAAATTCATCCTCGATCGGACCCTCGATGTAAGTTCGGTCGCGAATAAATAAGAGAACAAATGCAGAAATACTTTGAATAATAGCTGGAAGACAAAAATAAACTTTTATTGCTTTGATTTGCTATCACAATGTGTCAAAATAAAAGAAACTTCCCCTTTATATAGTAGGAAAATTTCAATCCTAGTACAAGTCTAAATAAGGTAAAATTTTTATTTTTCCAGTAAGTATCGATTCGCAGCTGATATCGGACGGGATTCGCACCGTAATATCTGGTTGAGGGCGAAAATTACGTCTTCCTACTCATTATGCATAACCGTTCTCCGCGTTTCCCGTGGTCCAGAAACTGTACTTGGTTTGGGTCTGTTATTTCACCGCGCTCGATCCCAGATACATCGTTCATTCCTCCCGGTTTCGATATGAGGGGTCCTTGGGCCTCGCTTATAATCATGTCGAGTCGTGCTTCCCCTTTGTTTCCTCATCGGGGAATCAGGGAAAAAATATGCCCCAAATTTTACCCGTACACAAATATTTCCCTTGTTTCTCGGAGAGTAGATTTATCGAAGCGCAGGAAGCTATAAATTAACCCTGGTTCCTTCTTCTTTTCACTACAACCGAGTTGACGGGTTAGTGAAACGTCCTATCAGTCGTGTCGTCCTGACTTCGTACACATGTCAGTCGCTAGTTTACCGTCCCCGAAAGCGAAACATCATGCATTGATTACCCCTTCTCGATAAAAGCTTCTATCCCCTTTTCACCTTTTTACTGGTACCAGAGCTTCTTAATTTACCCTTGAACTCTTCACTTATTCCAAACCCCTTCAAACCTTCTTATATCTCCATGTTTTCATCTTCAAATCTTTGTACTCCTTAAAATCTTCAAATCTGACCTTCATACCTTCATCCTTATCTTCAAATCTTCGTCCTCACCTTCAAATCTTCACCCTCACCTTTAAATCTTCATATTTTCCAGAATCCGATGGCAAAGACTTCCAAATCTGTGCCTCAACAGACCGTCCTTTCAACTTCCAACCTGGCCACGGATGCCGAGATGGCCTCTAAACCTCCCCTAAAGAGCCTCACCCCCGGATTCTGCTTTATTGAGAACAACTTCAAAGTCGAGAAAGCCTCCAGTCAACAGGACCGAGGCGAAGGGGTATGGAGGTACATATGCTCTGTTACCGAGGATACATTCCCTACAGTTCGGGAGGACTGCAACTGGGAGAGTAAGGAAGTGGTCGTCCCCGGTCCTGATAAGGACATTACCACTCAGTTGGAGAGGTATCTAAGTGTTTACACTTACACCTTCATGCTTCTCCCGGCGGACCCCATAATCCTCAGCTTCTGCAAAAGGTACTAGGTCTGCCTTGGGCAGATTCCCCCGTCCTTTTGGAGAATCATAATCCTCCTCCGTAACTTTGTCAACAACACAGAAGCACCTCGATTTACCATCGACCACTTGTGTCGTCTCTATAGTCCTCGAGTTTTTCGAAGGGGGTTGATCAAGATCGTCCGTCGAGAAATCAAAGCTCCGCTCTCGAGCATCGATGAATATCAGGATCGAAGTTGGCAGGGGAGATTTGTTCGGGTGAAAACTGAAGATCTCATTCCCCCAGAATTTTTACCATTCCCTGAAAAGTGGAACTCAACCTGTAAGTTTCTTTCCTTCCTAAGTACTTGGAATTTCTTTTTTTCTTTTTCTAATTGCCTGCTCCTATCATCCTACAATAGTTGGCCAAGTTTCCAACCAAGTCCCTTGCTTCAAGGAGTGGATTGAGGAGATCTGCAAATAATTATCGTATTTTGAGCGCGATTGGTGCAAACTTTCAAAGTGAAAGTGGGAGGCCCATTCCCATGGTGGATTCTCCTCCCAAACAAGTCTACTTCATACTCAACCTTTATTTCTACTAAGTACTCTTTATTTTATAGGTTTTCTCAAGTCTGCTAAGCTTCTGCCATTGGACGAGGACGAGGCCCCATCCTCACTTGCTAAACCCTCCGTTTCGGGACAGCCTGGAACTGCTGCACATGAGGAGAAAAAGAGGAAAAAGATAAAATTTTCTATCTCCTCGGATGAGGAGGTCAAGAAGAGGAGGGTAATTATCCGGGTCCGGAAAAGTAACAAGAAGAGTGCCCAAGCCAGGGTACCATACTCCGACTCCCTCTACTGGCTCAGGGATTAACCTGAAGACGACGGTGAACTAGAGTTCGTCGTCCATGGGTCGACCATTGACGGAGAAGAACAGGAAGTAGCTGGGGAAGGTGGCCGAGAGGCCGATCCCTCTTTATCTCGGGAGCCAGAAGGAAAATCAGAGGCTACAGCCTCCCGATAAAATATCCATGCCCCGAAGGAAATAACAGGTGTCATTGACATCATGGAGTTGCCGTCTCATACAGAGTCCATGTTCGACGAGGCTCAGGCTGACAATGAGAAGTCAAATGATATGGCACGGGGCGCAGACGAGGCCCTCAGCATGTTCTTTGACAACATGGACATGGGCGCGTTAGAGGATTATTTTGGGTTTGGTCACCTGGAGATCCCAAAAAGAACCTGTCGTGGGGGGGGGGGGCAGGCGAGCCGAGCTCGAGCCCGAATCTGGTGAGTCAGTTCCCTATTCCGAGCGTGGACCCTGACCGTAAAATAACGGCCATGTTTTCTCTCCCGATGGACACCCGGGCGCTGTTTACTCTGGTGGGCGTGGCCAGCTACCTTCGTTGCCTAGTTACTGAAGATGACTAGGTGAAGATGAACGAAGTGAGCACTTCGAGACTTTTCAATGAAGCATAACATGCACTGTACTTGGTAAGTTTCTCCTTCCTTGTGCCTTCATGCATCTTATTTCACTTCATCACGTCCTCATGATCTTCTCGTTTGTTTTTCAGGCTTTGGTGATCCATCATAAAAGCTTCCATCGATCTCGAATGGAAGTCAGCCAACCCGAGTTTAAGCTCAAGGAGAAAGTCCGTCAAAAGGACATGTACATGGTCCTTAACGAGCAAAAAGGTGAGGTCCTCAAGGATCTCCCTATTATTCGAGCCGAGCTGGAGAAATCTCAAAAAAAGGCTTTGTCCGTGAAACAAGAGCATGCCGAATTGGTCGAGAAGGTAAAGATTTTGAGGTTAAAAATGAGAGGTTACGCATAGTGACTAACGACACAACCTCGCAGGTCCAAGAGAAGATAGACATGATTGACTAGCTTCGGGCCGAGATAAACGAGCTCAAAACTTTGACAGACACGCTGAGGAGCAAAATGGACCTTATGGCCTCAGGAAAGGAGGCTACGAAAGAGGAGTTGGCTTCGGCCATGGAACAGCTCCGGGTGACAAAGGACAAGGCCGACAAGTGGTCCCGGCTAAATGATGAGCTTCAAACACAACTGGATTTAGCTATCTCGGAAAGGGACGACCTCGGCCGGGAATATACCGCACTGAAGTCCAAGTTAGAGATAGCCTCAATTGTTTCCTCCGAGGTCAAAGAGATGTTGGCTCAATATAAAACTGATGTGGAGATAGGCGATGCCCATTTAATAACAATGGTCGAGTATATAAAGCGGTTTTCTCGGAGGGAGACCTTGGGGAGATTCATGCCCGGGGGTTTGATCTGTTGGCCGAGATTGATGAGACCAAAAGGCTTGAGGATGAGGCAAAAGAGCTATACGAACCCACAGGTCCCGAAGGTTCTGGTGTTGAGTCGAGCTCTGGTGATGATTTTGTTGGGATGCCTTAGCTCCCTTGTTTTTGGTTTCCTTTTGTATAGTTCTTTTTTGTTTATTTTGAATTTGTTTTATCGTGCCTTTGTAAATATCTTTTGGAATATATATAAAAGTTTCCTTTCGGCAACACTGTATCTTTTACTTTTCAGCATCTATTTACGAATTTTTACTTGATAAGTAGGGATTTTAGCCTATTATTTACTCTCTTTTACTTGTATTTTGGGCCAAAAATCCGTGAAGGTATCCCCAAAAACTAACATAATATGCTTGCTTGCATGGATTATTCAAAATTATCCAAATGAGTCATAATCAACTCATAAATGAGTCAAAACTTGAACAAAAACCAAGATTGTGCCAACATATAAGAAACGTGGACTGCGCCAATATTATCCAGCCGCAAAAGCTTAAACGCGACCGCAAACACTATTTTGAGGTCCACAAAATTGAGAATTAGAGAGATGGATTTTTGGGCAAAAACATGAACGCGTACCGCGACAGGAAGATGCATCCACGAAAGTATCGGCGCAGTCGCGATTGGAATTATGCGGACCGCGGTTGCTGAGGTTCAGAGAGTTCACATTTCAAGCTAAAACAAGAAGTGTGGTCCGCGTTGGAATTACGCGGCCGCAAAAGCTTCCTACGCGACTGCGATGGAAATTACGCGGTCCACGGAACCATGCTCAACCCAGATCCAGAAGTTAAAAATACGGATCGCGATCAGAATTACGCGGTCGGGTAACCTCCACAGGGGTATTTTTGTCCGGAAATTTTAGCTTAGTATAAATAGATCTTTTTGTTAGTTTTAGGTTATGTTATGTTTTTGCTGAGCACGTGAGACGGCTAGGTTTTCCTATTTGGGAAAGTTTGTACAAGATTTACCTTATAACATTAGATTTTCATGATTTAATCTAGTATATGGATTTTATCTTCGCTTTATCTTTGATTTCTGCTATTTCTATGAGTAGCTAGACCCATATCCAGGGTTGTGACCCAATCCTAGTGTGGGTATTTAATGTGTAATTGAATTTTATGGTTTGATTGCTTATTGGTTAGTTATATTTAGCCTAGTTCTTGCTAAAATCATAGAATTAGTGGTTGCAAACACTGATTCATGCCTTTATGATTTAGTCTCTTCTTGAGAAAGAGAGACTAAGTCTAGGAAAACTAGGCTAACAAGGAATTGGGGTGAACTCAAGAAATTAATAGCCCCAATTAAAGGGTTAAACCTAGAGATAGTAATACCCGACTTGAGCTAATATCACTTGGATTGCATGAATACCCATTTAGACTTGAGAAAACCAAATTGGAAAAAATCACTCAAACTACCGAGAGGTATAAAGTGAGTACTTGGGTGTGATAGCTATATTACGACCCCAAATTAATCAATATTTCCCTAGATTCTTTCTACCTGTTAGATATCCACCTAGACGGAAGTCACTACCCTAGTCCTTTTAAACATTTGAAAACCAACATAAAAAATATTGTACTTAGCTTTAATCATTGCATCCAATGGAATATAATTAGTTTTAGAATCAAAACCAACATGTTTGGAAGTATAATTAGGAACATAACACACATCTAGATTTAGATAAATACCTAATTCCAAATCAATTAAATCCTTGTGGAAATCGATCCCGACTTTGTTGGGCAAAACTACATCGACCATCATCGCTACTCAATAGTAGTGTAGGGGTGGCTCCAATCAAGATTTTGGCACCGTTGCTGGGATGTTAGACGGTCTTAGTTATTTACCTAACTATTTGTGTGTTTTATTTTTCTTTCCTTCTGTTTTTCTAATTTTGTGGGTCAATTGCTTTAAGGTACCAAATGGCTCATAACGAGGCCCTCAGACATATTCCACAGGGGGGGGGGGGGAGGTAGATGAAAACGAAGTGGATGGGGTTCATCTTGAATCTCAAGCACAAAGTAGAGGCTGCCAGCCTAATGAAAACATTCCAAACCCTTCCCCGCCTCTTCCAAGGGCAGCACACCAGGTGTTACCAAATGAAGGCTACGCAAGTGAAATTGTCTCGCCCCGAATTCGGGTGGGCACTTCGTTACTTGATGACCAAAAAGGACTCTAAGGCTAGGTTGATGAGATGGGTTCTTCTTCTACAAGAGTTTGACCTTGAAATAATAGACCAAAAAGGGAGTGAGATTCAAGTGGCGGACCACGTGTCCCGCTTGAAGAGGAGAGGAGGCCCGTTGATGGCCTCGAGATTAATGATTTGTTTCCGGATGAACAACTTCTCTTCGTGTCATTGAATGGAATGCCTTGGTTCGCCGATGTGGCTATCTTTCTTGTGACCGGCATTTTCCCGAGTGAGCTCTATTCTAACCAAAAGAAGAAGCTCAAACGTGACAACTTGGATTATTATTGGGACAAGCCATATCTTTTCAGAATTTGCACTGATGGTGTTATCCGGAGATGTGTTCCAGAAGAAGAGCAATTGGGTATTCTTGAAGCTTTCCATTCCTCGCCCTATGGTGGTCACCATGGTGGGACGAGAACTGCTACAAAGGTCATAAGCTATGGATTCTATTGGCTTACCTTTTACAAAGACGCTAGCGAGCTCGCTAGGCGTTGTGATGAATGCCAAAGAGCCGATGGAATTTCCAAGAAGAATGAAATGCCTCTCACCACCTTCTTGAGATTGATATTTTCGACGTGTGGGGCATCAACTTTATGGGGCCATTTGTGAGTTCATGTGGGAACACTTATATCCTTGTTGCTGTTGATTATGTTTCCAAATGGGTTGAAATTGTGTCTTTGCCCAACAATGATGAACAAAATGTGGTGGCTTTCTTAAAGAAAAATATCTACACAAGGTTTGGCACCCCAAGGGCTATCATTAGTGATGAGGGTTCTTATTTTTGCAACAAAACCTTCAACACTTTACTTTCCAATTATGGTGTCAATCATAAGGTGTCAACCCCTTATCACCCCCAGGCCAGTGGACAGTTTGAGGTCTCTAACAGGGAGATCAAGAGCATTCTATCAAAGACTGTCAATGCAAACCAGACTGATTGGTCAAGGAAACTTGATGATGCTTTATGGGCCTATAGAAAAGCTTACAAGACTCCAATTGGTATGTCGTCGTACCGGTTGGTATTTGAGAAAACATGTCATCTTCCGGTTGAATTAGAGCATAAGGCCATGTGGGCGCTGAAGAAATTGAACCTTTAATTGGATGTAGCTTCCAATCTCCGGGTAGAGCAACTAAATGAACTTGATGAATTCCGTTTCCATGCTTATTCCAGCTCGTCCTTGTATAAGTACAAGATGACGTACTTACATGATAAGTATATCTGGAACAAGGAATTCAAAGAAAGTGACTTGGTTCTTTTATTAAACTCTCTGTTACGGATGTTTCCGGGAAAGCTCAAGTCAAAGTGGAGTGGTCCTTTCGAAGTGGTACATGTGACTCCTTTCGGCGCTCTAGATTTAAAAAACAAGAATGGTGAGATCTTTAGAGTCAATGGGCACCGAGTTAAGCACTACCTTGGCAAGACTAATGATAGCCACGTTGTGGCCTTGATCCATTTCAAGTGATGATGGTAACATGCGGAGTTCCACGACGTTAAATCAGGCGCTTCTTGGGAGGCAACCCATGTATTTTTATTTATTTTGATTTTCTTCTTAGATTAGGAATTATTTTGGACTAACTGGTTGTGAAGTATATATAGGAATTGGTTATGCATTGCAGGAAATTGACAAGGAAGAAATTTGGCTAAGTGACAAAAGTTCGCGGACTGTGCCCAAATTTCGCGGACCGCGTGAGCACTTCAAGGCCGCACATATCTGTGCGCGGTCGCATAGTTGAAATGAGCAAAATTCCAACTCTTTGAAGTTGACCTGTCAAAACAACTTCAGAGTTCGCGGCCGAGTTCAAATTTTTGCAGACCGCAGACATTCTGCGGTTGCAACCAGTTTTTCGTGAACCGCGCCCAGGTGTTTGAAGCAGATCTACAAAAGGTAACATAGTGCGGACCGCGACAAAATTTTGCGACCGCACTCAGGTAAGGCGATGGGTCCACTGGTTCTAAGTATAAATAGGGGTTCCTGAATCATTTTACACTTTACGAACCCCATGTTTTCACCCCACCTAAAAGGCACTGTTCATCTCTCCCTGCTTTCAATTTCATCTCATTCACATCAAGAGTAGATTTCCTACAAAATTTTACAATTGGTATGTGCATTTCAATAATTTGAATTTATATTTTTCTTTTATTTTCTCTTTGTTTTAATTCTCCTTTTTAATTAGGGTTTGTTTCATGCTAAAATGTCAATGTTATGCTTAAGGTTTGATTAACAACATATGGGTAGTGTTTGTATGCCTAATGGGGGATGGGGTTAGTAACTTTGCATAGTTAATTGCTATAATTTTTGCAAAATTAGTGAAAAACCTGTTTGTCAGTGTTCTACAGTGTTGATTTCAATTGAATTTCACGGCCGCGGTCATTTTTTCATGGTCCACTATAGGGTATGCGGCCGCATACAAAACTACGCGGTCCGTGATACCTTAACTTCAAAGCACTGAGAGTTTCTTAGCTTTCACGGCCGCTGCCACTTTTATGCGATCTGTGTCTGGTCCTTTGAGGCCGCGTCCAAGTTTTCGTGGTCCGCACTTTTGAACTTCAGAGAGTCTATCAATTGCCTTTGCGTCCGCGTTCACTTTTACGCGGTCTGCGATGGATCATTCGTGGCCGCATCCAATTTTTCGTGATCCGCATTTGAGCAAGTTCAGGGAGTCAGTTGTCTGATCCTGACCTCTTCGCGGCTGCATTCACTTTTATGTGGTCTGCGATGGGCATTTCACGGCCGCGTTCACTTTTACGCGGTTCTCGATGCCCTGTTCTGAGAAGCATTGTTTTCATTTCATCTGTCCTGCTTTAACACTTGATTGAACCTCAATTCTAACTGTCTTTCACTACTTGTGTGTTGCAGAAAATGGTGAGTTCTCGTGGTGGAGGAGAAAAATCCAAAGGGAGGGAAAAATCCTCCAGAGGCTGGGGTAAAGGCAAGCAAGCCTTACCCTAAGCAACCCAAAGGATAATAGACAAAATGGCCACCCTCGTTAGACCTCCTGCCGACTCTTCGGACACAAGTGAATATCTCGTATCCCTGGAGGATTCTGAGGGGGAATATGCACAACAACAATCGGAGGCCCAATCACAACCCTTCCACCTAGTAAATCAACCTACCTCCTCATCTGGGTCGTCTGATGGCTCAGAGGGAGGTAGTGAGGCATCAGAACAATCTTCCCCACCTGCTGCAACTCTGGTCTCAACAACTTTCCCTATTAATATTAATGATGATGACGAGGTCCCGGATGACGGGAGAGGGGGTGATACCAATGTGGGTGGTCTGGCTAGATCAAGGAAGCCTGAAGTGTGGGCAGATAGATTCTTGAGTGAGAAGGCATACTTGAAATTCCGGGAATGGTGGCCCTTAAGGTCGCTCACACTTGAGCGACAATTCATAATAAGAGACCTCCTTCCCCACAATCCAAATGTCCTGAAACAATTTGAGGAGAGAAAAGGGTGGAATTACTTCACTGCCAAAGTGGTGGATGCAAATGAGTACCCTATCAAGGAGTTCTACGCAAATGTTGCCCACATAAAAAAGGGCACCACTGTGACAAAGGTCCGGAATCTGAAGATCAAGTTTGATGGCAACACCTTGAACTCATATGCCGGGTTTGAGGATGTGGAAGAAGTGCAGTAACACCCTCAGCTTTGAAGCCAAAGGGTGGTCCACAATTGTGTGCAGCAGGCTTGACCCTTGCCAGCATGATAGTGTCCTCCCACTCTCCCGGGTGATCCTAATAGCTTCCATCATGGCGGGGTATCCAATAAATGTGGGGAACCTCATGTCCTACCACATCTCCAAGGCAGTGGGAAAAGAAGAAAGATCCTATCCCTACCCTAACTTCATCACTGAGTATCTCGTGAACCAAAGGGTAGAGGCAAGGAATATTGATACGAAGGTGAGACCTAAAAAGACTTTCTCATGGTATAGCCTTCAAGGAGCGGATAACCCTAAAGCAAAGGGTAAAGCCACTACTTCCACTGGCCAGTCTGAGGAGCCAAGGGTAGTGGCCATCAGATCAGAGCCTTCCACAACAGACGATTCTTCAGCTGCCATGCCTCCTCCTTCATCCGGGCCATCCATCACCGTGCCATTATCTGTGCCCTAATCTTCCACTTACCCCTAGACTGCACTGCGTGTTTCTCAGACATTATCCAACATCAATAACTGGATGCAGGCAGCTACATCAAAGCTGTCTGTCTTATCCAGTGCAGTAGCAACACAGTCAGCCCCAACACAGTTTCAGGTACCTCCATCAGTGGAGGATTCATTGAAGGAGCTTCTGGACAACTATAAGAAGCTCCCGGACAACCAGAAGAAGATCCTGGAGACTTTGGATGCACATGGAAAGGTTATCAAGGATCTGGTCAAACAAGTGAAGAAGATGAGGAAGACCCAGGCCTCAAAGGAGTTAGTGGAGCTGCTGAAGAAGGAGGTAGAGAAGTTTACATCTGTTGGAGACATCCCACTGGACTTGCTCATGGACGAGCAATCCCCAGCAGCACACGCAACAGAACATGAGGCATCAGATGCAACAACTGGCTAGTCTGAGGAGCCGGCTGCCATTTCACATATTGCCGAGGAGATGATCCAGATGCTCCGCAACCTTGTGGTCCCCCAGTCAGAGGATGTGGAGATCCAGTTAGAGGACTCGGAGGGAGCTGATGATCCTATGCAGTCCAAGGACCCTACTCATGTGCCTGACCCGATGCAAACAGAGACCACATAGGGAGTTTTCTTTACTCTCTAACTTTTCCTGATATTATTTTGATATTAGCATTGAGGACAATGCTATTTTTTATTTGGGGGGGTGGGGGGTGGTCCATTTTGATTTGATGATGATTTGATGACATTTGGTATGTAATAACTATGATACTATTTTTCTTTTTCTTTACTTATCGTTATTTTCACTTTTGGTATGTATATAACTTTACCATTCAATGTATATATTCATTTCCATTTTGTATATATAGTTGTATTATTCCATTTTTTGTACATATTCATTTTATTTTTTGTAGTTTACTTTATAACTCCTTTCATATTTTCCCATAGCTTAGCTTCTTATTTCCTTTAGTAGCTTCTTTTTAAGTTTTTAGATTCTTTTTACATTTTGTGTGATCAATAAGCCTTCGGTTTTCTTAATGCCACAGTTCTTTTCAAAGGTGGATGTTGTGTGAACCGGGTGGCTCTTCCTAACGATTGATGGCGTGACAACCTTCTTAAGGGATTGAGTCCTTTTTTTTTCTTTTATATGTAGTAGTAATGAATAACAATGTCTCAAGCAGGCTTCACTTGGAACTAACACATTTACGTTCGACCTCATGGTTAGAGACAAGTTGATTGGCAATGAATAACTCTAGTTGTGACCTTTACACTCTTGAATTGACTAAAACAATCATCGAGTGGTCTCATTGAGCCATTTGTGATTTTCAATCTTAGCTAGGGTTGTTGTGGGCCCTCGAATCTGTTCTTTTTAACAATCCAGCAGCTTAAAAGGTGAGTTATTGAATTGCAAGTCCAAGCCCGTGCCAATAAGTCTAGAACTTTCCCTGAATGTTTGTCTAGGCAAAATTCTAAGTGTAGCTCGACTTGAGAAGTGATTGTAGGATCTCCTTGGTCCAAATTAAAATTTTAAAGCTACCGTAGCCTACCAATATGATATCCCTAGTCAACCCCTTTGAGCCTAAGCCTTTTTCATTCAATATCCACATTACAAGCCTTTATCCGTTTTATAATGACCCTCTCTTGGCACCCAATCTTTCCTTAGCATTCATGATGAACAGTTGGCAAAAGCATAAGTTTGGGGGAGAGGCGGGGAATTTGAAAGTGATAAAAGGTTCAAAGAAGAAAAAGAGTTGATGAAAAGGAAAGGTAAAGAAAAGGAAGAAAATCCAAAAAGAAATATGCCAAAAAAAAGTGAAGGTTGAAGGGATTCAAAGAACATAATGATGAAAGGCATGGAATGATGAAAAAAAAAGGAGAAAAATGATTGTCATGAGTAATAAAGAGTGACGGTATGTCTCTCTAGTTCCCCTAAGGAAGAAGAAAAATGACTCAAAGAGTCAAGAAAGTATGAGCCGAAATGAGAAAATGGAGTGCTTAAGGAAAGATGAAACCATCATAGTTCGTTATGTCCTACCTTGATCCAAAAGCCTTCATTACATCCCCGCTAAAGCCCTATATGATTTCAAGTTGAGTGAGCTTACATTAGTGGTGATTTACATAAGAGGCAAGCTTATGGTACTTAAATCCAGACTTGTGGCATTCTTTTGAGAAGGATGAGCGCACTTCTTCACAATCCTTGTTTTGAGTGTTAAATTCTAAAACGTGAGATTTTCTCACAGAGAGTAGAGGAGGAGGAGGAGTTTGGGATCCAAAATGACCTACGTGAGAGAGCGAGATTCCTTGATGAATTGAGTCAACTCTTGATGCTCTAGTGTCATATTAGAACTATGGAACTCAAAAGGTCATAACATGATGTTGTTGATAATTCATTTGTGTTGAGGGTAATTGTTAGTCTCAACTGAAGCTTGATGGAGTCACCTTAGGCCAGTTGAAATATCCTTTTCTTTTTCTTGTGGAGGTGGGAAGTACCTTATTTTCTTGAGGACAAGCAAAAGCTTAAGTTTGGGGGAGTTGATAAGTAGGGATTTTAGCCTATTATTTTCTCTCTTTTACTTGTGTTTAGGGCAAAAAATGTGTGAAGGTATTCCCGAAAACTAACGTAATATGCTTGCTTGCAGAGATTGTTCAAAATGATCCAAAGGAGCCATAATCAACTTATAAAGGAGTCAAAACATGAAAAATAACCAAGACTATACCAATAGATGAGAAACGCGGATTGCACCAATATTATGCGGCCGTGAAAGCTAAAGCACAGTGGCGAACACTATTTCGAGGTCCGGAAAATTGAGAATCAAAGAGATGGATTTTGGGGAAAAATCTGAACGCGGACCGCGATAGGAAGATGCGACCGTGAAAGTTCCAGCGCGGCCGTGATTGGAATTAACCGCGGTTGCTGAGGTTCAAAGAGTTCACATTTCAAGCTAAAACAAGAAGTGCGGTATGCATTAGAATTACGCGGCCGCAGAAGCCTCCTACGCGACTGCGATGGAAATTACGCGGTCTGCGAAACCATGCTCAACCTAGATCTAGAAGTTAAAAACACGGACCGCGATCAGAATTACCCGGTCGCGAAAGCAAGAGCGTGGCCGCGGTAAGAATTACGCGGCCGCGTAACCTCCGTAGGGGTATTTTTGTCCGAAAATTTTAGCTTAGTATAAATAGATCTTTTTGTCATTTTTAGGTTATGTTATGATTTTGCTGAGCACGTGAGACATCTAGAATTTCCTATTTGGGAAATTTTGTACAAGATTTACCTTATAACATTAGATTTTCATGATTTAATCTAGTATTATGGATTTTATCTTCTCTTTATCTTTGATTTCTACTATTTCTATGAGTAGCTAGACCCATATCTAGGGTTGTGACCCAATCCTAGTGTGGGTATTTAATGTTTAATTGAATTTTATAGTTTGATTATTTTATTGGTTAGTGATATTTAGCCTAGTTCTTGCTAGAATTGTAGAATTAGTGGTTGCGAACATTGATTCATGCCTTTATGACTTAGTCTCTTCTTGAAAAAGAGGGACTAAGTCTAGGAAAACTAGGCTAACAAGGAATTAGGGTGAACTCAAGAAATTAATAGCCCCAATTAAAGGGTTAAACCTAGAGATAGTAATACCCGACTTGAGCTAATATCACTTGGATTGCATGAATACCCATTTGGACTTGAGAAAACCAAATTGGAAAAAATCACTCAAACTACCGAGAGGTATAAAGTGAGTACTTGGGTGTGATAGCTATATTACGGCCCCAAATTAATCAAGCTTTTCCTAGATTCTTTCTACCTGTTAGATATCCACCTAGACGGAAGTCACTACCCTAGTCCTTTTAAACATTTGAAAACCAACATAAAAAATATTGTGCTTAGCTTTAATCATTGCATCCAATAGAATATAATTAGTTTTAGAATCAAAACCAACATGTTTGGAAGTATAATTAGGAACATAACACACATCTAGATTTAGATAACTACCTAATTCCAAATCAATTAAATCCCTGTGGAAATCAATCCCGACTTTGTTGGGCAAAACTACATCGACCGTCATCGCTACTCAATAGTAGTGTAGGGTTGGCTCCGATCATTACTTGTGAATCATAATTAATGTCTTATCATAGAATTGGACGTAGTTTGGAGTACCCATTCTCCGAAATCCCGAATGAGGTTCAGTTCCGATGATAACTCCGAGTTATTCGTGTCTTTGAAATCTGGATAAAAAATGAAGGCCTTTAAGATACTTGAGTGTTTTAATTCTACACGACGGTGTTTTTCCGAGGGTAACCCTTTAATAGGTTTTAATAATACATAAGGGCCTTACTTTTTGAATATGGACTTGGACGTCTCTGAGCCTTTTTAGGATGTGCATAGCATTTCATGCTCGTGCCTTGCCTAATAGGCTCGGCGCCTCCGGGATTCGATAACCTAGGCCATCCAATTTTTTATTGGACGACAGTCCCCGTATCGGGGTAGCCCGGACTTCGAAACTAAGGTAGCACATTTTACTGTTACCTCATTTGGGTTCTTGCTATGTAGTGTCACTTTCCTTAACACAAAGTCTGCCGCTTGAAAAGGCCAAAAGTTAGCTCTTCGATTGTAGTACCTCCCTACTCGCTAATTTTTGGCGGCCAACCGGGTCAGGGCGGCTTTCTGCCTTTTGTCCAATAAGTCCAGACTCGTGGTCATGGCCTCGCTATTTGAAATTTTGGTAGCATACTGGAACTTGAGGCTCGGTTTCCCCACCTCGATCGAGATTAAAGCTTCCGCATCGTAGACTAGAGAGAACAGGGTCTTTCAGGTACTCGACTTCGAAGTCATTTGGTATGCCCACAAGACTTCGAGCAAGATTTCCTTCCACTTTCCTTTCGAATCGATCAGTCTTCTTTTCAAGTTTTGGAGTACAATTTTGTTTGTTGATTCTTCTTGTTCATTTTCACTAGGGTGGTAAGGTGTTGATAATATCTTTTTGATTTTGTGGTCTTCGAAAAACTTACTTACCTTGTTGCCAATGAATTATTTTCCATTGTTGCAAATGATCTCAATCGGTATCCCATATCGGTATATTACCCGATCCCAGATGAAGTGAATGACCTTTTTTTCCCGGACCTTCTCGAACACCCGAGCCTCGACCCACTTGTAAAAATAATCGGGCATGAGTATAATGTATTGGGCTTTACCGGGCACCATGGCAGGGACCAACGATGTCTATCCTCCATTTTATAAATGGCCATGGCTACAGGACCGGGTGAAGCATCTCTCCCAGTTGATGAATCATTGGGGAATATATTTGACACTCGTTGTATTTATGTACGAAGTCTTTCGCATCTTTATCCATTTAATTCCAGTAGTAATCAACTCTTATTAACTTTCGAACTAGGGATTCTAACCCCGAGTGGTTCCCGCAAATGCCCTCCTGGACCTCTCTCATAGCGTATTCAGTCTCTCCCGGACCCAAGACCTAGCTAGTGGGCCAAAGAAGGATCTTCTAAATAATTTTCCCTCGACTAAGATGAACCTGGCAGCTTTGGTGCGCAGGGATTTTGATTCCTTGGGATCCGTTGAAATTTTCTTGTCATCAGGTAGTCTATGTATTTCTTTCTCCAATACCAAGTCAAAACTTGTCGAGTTTACCTCGGTGTGACCTTATTTTACAACCGAGTTTATCAACTGTACTACTACCCCCCAGTTGAATTTATCGGAGTCGTCAGACAACCCCAAATTGGCCACTACATCGGCCTCACTATTTTGATCCCGAGGTACGTGCTATAGGATCTATTCCTTGAATTGGTGTAAGGTTACCTGCAACTTGTTCAAGTACCTCCATATCCATTCCTCTTTTAATTCGAACGTTCCGTTGACTTGATTTATGACAAGGAGGGAGTCACATTTGGCTTCAATCACTTTGGCCCCCAAGCTCTTAGCCAGTTTTAGACCTGCAATCATAGCCTAATACTCAGCTTCGTTGTTAGTTAATTTCACAGTTATAATAGACTGCCTAATCCCATTACCCGTAGGTGGTTTCAATACAATACCGAGCTTGGACTCTTTCGAGTTGGAGGCACTGTTCGTGGATATGGTCCAGATCCCCGAGTTAATACCCGAAGTGAGTAGTAACTCCTTTTCGACCTCGGGTATCAAAGACAGCGTGAAGTTAGCCATAAAGTCTGCCAAAGTTTGAGATTTTGTTGTAGTCCGGGGTTATACTCAATATCAGACATGCTAATTTCTACAGCCCATTTGACCAACCGGCCCCAGAGCTCGGGTTTATGCATGACATTTCTCAGTGGATAGGAGCTCATGACACATATGAGATGGCATTGAAAGTACAGTTTTAATTTCCTAGAAGCGCTTAGCGAGGTGAGCACTAATTTTTCTAAGTGAAAATGCCCTATTTTGGCATCTCCTAGGGTCCGACTAACAAAATAAATAGGAAATTGTGTACCTTCTTCTTCCCGGACGAGGACACCGCTTACCGCCACCTCAGAAACTGCCAAGTAGAGGTACAACTGTTCATCCGCTATCGGAGTGTGCAAAAAATGGGGCTCGATAGGTGTCGCTTGAGTTCTTTCAAAGCTTGTTGGCATTCCGGAGTCCAAGAGAAGTTGTTCTTCTTTTTCAATAGTGAGAAGAATCGATGACTCTTATCTGACAATATCGAGATGAACCGGCCCAACGCGGCTATCCGCCCGATCAGTCTTTCTACTGCCTTGACATTAACGACTATGATGATGTCCTCTATTTCTTTTATTTTGTCTGGGTTGATCTCTATTCCCCGGTTAGATACCATGAATTCGAGAAACTTGCCCGAGCTAACCCCAAAATGCACACTTTTCCAGGTTTAGCTTCATGTTGTACTTTCTTAATAGGTCGAAGGTTTCCTGCAAATGTTTCAGATGGTCCTCTGCTCGCAGGGAATTAACCAACATATCATCAATATAAACTTCCATTGATTTTCCTATTTGTTATTCAAACGTCTGGTTGAATAGGCATTAGTATGTGGCACCGACATTCTTTAATCCGAACGACATTATGTTATAGCAGTAGGTGCCGAATTTGGTTATGAAAGAAGTCTTTTCTTGATCGTTGATTGGATCCAACCCTGCACTACTATTGATTAGCGAGGATGGTCGATGTAGTTTTACCCAACTAGGTCGGGATCGAAATTACACGGAGTTAATTGATTTGGACTTAGGTTTGTATCTAAATCTAGATGCGTGTTTTGTTCGTAATTACACTTCCGAACATTTTGGTTTTGATTCTACTTCTACTTCTATTCTATTTTATGCAATGATTAAATATAAGTGCAATATTTTTTATGTTAGTTTTCAAGTGCTTAAAAGAGACTAGGATAGTGACTTTCGCCTAGGTGGATATCTAACGGGTAATAAGAATCTAGGGCAAGCTTGATTTGATTAGGGTCATAATATAGCTATCACACCCAAGTACTCACTCTATACCTCTCGGTAGTTTGAGTGATTTTTTCCAATTTGGATTTCTCAAGTCCAAATGGGTATTCATCCAATTCAAGTGATATTAGCTCAAGTCGGGTATTACTATCTCTAGGTTTAACCCTTTAATTGGGGCTATTAATTTCTTGAGTTCACCCCAATTCCTTGTTAGCCTAGTTTCCTAGACTTAGTGTCTCTTTCTCAAGAAGAGACTAAGTCATAAAGGCATGAATCAGTGTTTGCAACCACTAATTCTATAATTTTAGCATGAACTAGGCTAAATATAACTAACCAATAAGCAATCAAACCATAAAATTCAATTACACATTAAATACCCACACTAGGATTGGGTCACAACCCTAGATATGGGTCTAGCTACTCATAGAAATAGCAGAAATCAAAGATAATGAGATGTACATGAAAATTTCTGAGGGATTTAAAATGCCTAACGCACATAATTCAAAGTCCCGGGAAGTATTTTCAATCAAATTGCAAAGATATTTGTATGGTCTAAAGCAATCAGGATGTATGTGGTATAATCGTCTTAGTGAGTACTTATTAAACGAAGGTTAGATAAATGATGCCATTTGTCCATGTGTTTTTATAAAGAAAACAACATCGGAATTTGTTGTACTTGTCGTATATGTTGATGACATAAACCTTATTGGAACTCCTATAGAACTCCAAAAGGCAATTGATTATTTAAAGAAAGAATTCGAGATGAAAGGTCTCGGAAAAACAAAATTATGTCTTGGTTTGCAAATTGAACATTTGGCAAACGGGATTTTTGTGCATCGATCTACCTACATAGAAAAGGTACTGAAACGGTTTTACAGGGATGGAGCACATCCATTAAGTACTCCGATGGTTGTTCGATCACTTGATGTGAATAAGGATCCATTCCGACCTCGAGAAGAGAATGAAGAGCTACTTGGTCCTGAAGTACCATATCTTAATGCAATTGGTGCACTAATGTATCTTGCCAATACTACAAGGCCTGACATAAATTTTTCAGTTAATGTCTTAGCAAGATATAGCTCTGCTCCTACAAGGAGACATTGGAATGAAATCAAACACATATTGCGGTATCTAAAAGGAACTACCGACATGAGCTTATTTTATGGAAATAATTGTAGTCCTGATCTTGTTGGTTATACCGATGCTGGGTATTTATCTGATCCACATAAGGCCCGATCTCAAACAGGTTATGTGTTTACCTGTGGAGGTACTGCCATATCTTGGCGATCGACTAAGCAATCGATCGTGACTACTTCATCTAAACATGCAGAGATAATTGCTATTCATAAAGCAAGTCGAGAATGTGCGTGGTTGAGGTCTATAATACATCTTATTGGTTTGAAGTGTGAAAAACTACCCATGATTTTGTATGAAGACAATGCAGCATGCATAGCACAATTGAAGGGAGGATTCATAAAAGGAGATAGGACAAAACATATTTCACCAAAGTTATTTTTCACACATGATCTTCAACAGAATGGTGATATCAACGTACAACATATTCGTTCAATTGATAATATGGCTGATTTGTTCACAAAATCTCTACCAACGTCAACCTTCAAGAAGCTAGTGTACAAGATCGGGATGCGAAGGCTCAAGGATGTGAATTGATGCTCCCATCAGGGGGAGTTAATGCGCATTGCACTCTTCCAAAGCCTTCAATTAATTTACTACTACCAAAAATTGTGGTAACATCTGCCTTACACATATTTAAATGAGAGAAATATTTCTTCTCTTTGAATATTGTATGTGTCGTACATGAATCAACTAAACAAATATTTTACAATTAAACTTTGATCCAAGATTTCTTTGTGAAGTATCCATATTTGCTTCCCATGATTTGACATAAAAAAGAAATATATGAATAAATATTAATATTTTCATAGTAAAGGAAAGGATACAAAGTTTGAATATAATGAAGTTTTTAAGAAAGAATGAGGCTTTTCAATAAAATCATTAATTTTCTCTTCCTCATCCAATTACAGTAAAAGAAAATGTTTCCGCCATTAGAACTGAAGGTTGCATTATTTATACCGAATGATACTAATGCCGTTACAATTTCAGTATCGTTATGAAGATTATAAATCATGTTTATTTTTTTATTTTGTCATAATGTGCATGTTGTTACATCACATTAACTGGAACATTCATGAAACTACACAGTGATTCGATGTGTTCGTAACATGCAGACTCGTATGTTTTTTACTATAGTTCTTATTAACACTAACTAATTTTATATCATGTGCAACTATAGTTATTGTAATGATAGTAAAAGCTTTAGTAACTAATAAACATGCAACATAAAATATCATATTCTTAATCTACGTGTATACTGCAATTGCTTATCAAAATGATATAAGTAGTCTATCTGTATGAAGTAAACAGAACAATAAAATAATAAATAAAAGACAAGATTGTTTCCAACATCACACGTAATTTGTGATTGTGTACGTTTGTATCAAACCGTTTCAGTACTTTTTCTATGTAGGCAGATTGATGAACAAAAATTCCATTTACCAAATGTTCAATTTTCAAACCAAGACATAATTTTGTCTTTCTGAGATCTTTCATTCAAATTCTTTCTTGAAATATTCAATTGTCTTTTGGAGTTCTATAGGAGTTCCAATAAGGTTTATGTCATCAACATATATGGAAAGTACAACAAATTCCGATGTTGTTTTCTTTATAAAAACACATGGACAAATGACATCATTTATATAACCTTCCTTTAATAAATACTCACTAAGACGGTTATACCACATACGTCCTGATTGCTTTAGACCATACAAAGATCTTTGGAATTTGATTGAAAATATTTCCCGGGACTTTGAATTATGTGCATTAGGCATTTTAAATCCCTCAGGAATTTTCATGTATATCTCATTATCAAGTGAGCCATAAAGGTAGGCGGTAACCACATCCATTAAATTCATGTCAAGCTTTTCATGGACAGCAAAACTAATGAGATAACGGAACATTATAGCATCCATGATGGGTGAATATGTCTCTTCATAATCGACACCAAGACTTTGTGAAAATTCTTGTGCAACAAGGCGTGCCTTATATCTTTTTACCTCATTTTTCTCATTCCTCTTGCGTACAAAGACCCATTTATAGCCAACAGGCTTAACACCATTAGGTGTTTGGACTACAGGCCCAAAAACTTCACGTTTCGCAAGTGAATTCAACTCTGATTGGATTGCTTCTTGCCATTTTGGCCAATCATGTCTTTGTCGACATTCTCCAATAGATTGAGGTTCAAGATCCTCATTATCTTGCATAATGCTAGATGCAACATCATATGCAAGGACATAATCCACCACTATATCGACTCGATTCAAATTTGTCTCAATATCGATTGGATTTATTGATAGTTCCTTATTATCTTGAGTGTCGGGCTCAGTGGTTTCTTCATGAATCTCAGAATTTATTAAATCGTGAATTTCTTCGTGAGATTATTTCGTAGTGTCATTTTGATAATTTATTTTCCTTTTTCTAGGAAGTCGATCCTTAGAAACCAATGGTCTGCCACATTTTAGGCGTGCTTTTGACTCATTAGCTATGACACTAGAAGATTGTCCAATAGGGACATCAATACGGATTGGAACATTCTCAGCATGCATATGTGATTTTGTTATCCTTTTCAAATTCGTAAATGCGTCTGGCATTTGATTTGCTATTCTTTGCAAATGAATAATCTTTTGCACCTCTTTTTCACAAATAGAGGTACGTGGATCAAGATAAGATAATGATGGATTTTTTCACAAAATTTCCCGTTTGATTTCACCAATTTCTCCCCCTAATTTTGGAAAAAATATCTCATCGAATCGATAGTCTGAAAATCGAGCAGTGAATAAATCCCCCGTTAATGTTTCAAGATTGCGAATAATGGAGGGCGATTCAAACCCAACATATATTCCTATCCTTCTTTAGGGGCCCATTTTGGTGCGATATGGTGGTGCTACAGGCACATATACTGCGCATCCAAATTTTTTTTAATGAGATATATTAGGTTCATGACCCAAAACTAATTGCAACGGGGAATATTTATGATAATTTATCGGTCTGAGACGAACTAGTATTGCTGCATGCAAAATGGCGTGACCCCAAACAGAAGTGGGCAGCCTCGTTTTCATTAGTAACGGTCTTACTATCAATTGCAGATGTTTAATTAAAGACTCTGCTAGTCCATTTTGAGTGTGAGCATAAGCTATAGGATGTTCCACTTTTATCTCAATTGATAAGCAATAATCATTAAATGCTTGAGATGAAAACTCAGCAGCATTATCAAGTCTAATAGACTTAATTCGATTATCGGGAAATTGTGCCCGTAATCGAATTGTTTGTGCCATTAATTTTGCAAAAACGAGGTTGCGAGATGACAATAAGCACACATGAGACCATCTAGAGGATGCATCTATTAAGATCATAAAATATATAAATGACCCACTAGGTGGGTGAATAGGTCCATAAATGTCCCCTTGTATACGTTCCAAAAACGCAAGGGACTCAATACCAACCTTTGTTGGTGATGGTCTTATAATTAACTTGCCTTGATAACAAGAAGTGCAAGAAAATTCACTATTTAAAAGAATCTTTAAATTCTTTAATGGATGCCCATTTGTGTTTTCTATTATTCGTCTTATCATAATTGATCCAGGATGTCCCAATCGATCATGCCAAAGTACAAAAGTGTTGGAATCAGTAACCTTTTGTTTTACGGTAGAATGTGCCTCAATTGCACTAATTCTTGTCCATTACAGGCCACAAGATAAATATGGGAACTTCTCAATAACCCTCTTTTGGCCAGAGACATTCTTGGTAATGATGAGATATTCAAGATTATTCTCATCTATTGTCTCAATATGATATCCATTTCGGTGCATATATTTAAAACTCAACAAGTTCCTCTTGGACTTGGAGGAGAACATTGCATTCTCTATGATAATTATTGTTCCCTTAGGCAGTGTTATAGTAGCTCTTCCAGAGCCTTCAATTAATTTACTACTATAAGAAATTGTAGTAACATCTGCCTTACACATACTTAAATGAGAGAAATATTTGTTCTCTTTGAATATTGTATGTGTCGTACATGAATCAACTAAATAAATATTTTTACAATTAAACTTTGATCCAAGTTTGCTTTCTGAGATATCCATATTTGCTTCCTATTATTTGACATACAAAAGATAAACATTAGTATTTTCAGAGAAAAGGAAAAGAAATAAAGTTAAACATATGAGGAATACACATACGACCCAGTATGGTAATGATTGTTATAGACATTTTCTAAATACCCAATATGGTAATGATTATGGGAATTTTTTTTGATGAACCAGACTAATACTATTATCTGGAATTGGTCAAAATTTTCAGTAACTTACATAGATAAAACGCCTCTTGTCCTAGAATGCGAACTTTGTAAAAAAAATATTACTAAGTACCAAAGCTGGCAACATCTTTGATAATCATTCATATTGTTCCATTGATAAAAAAATCTGTAAGTTAATTTTGATTCTTTAAATTAATTTGGATACTCTGTTTATTGAAATATTGTATATTAATTTAATACTCCAAATTAACTTAAAATCACATTATAAATTAATTTTGGGATGATTTACAATGAGCTAAGGCCCCTCTATTTATAGGGAAAAATGACTTAGCCACAAAGTAGCACTCTCTAAAAGATAGTCATTCACTCTAAATAGAGTTCTATTTATAACACTCCCCCTTGAATGTCTATTCAACAAATAATGTGCCTCGTTAGAACCTTAACTAAAATAAAACCCAATGGGAAAAAAAATTCTAGAAAAGGGAAAAGAGTACACATGTTTAGAAATGCGTCTTTTGGTTGCCTCGTTAAAAACCTTGCAAGGAAAACTCAGTGAGACAAAACCTTGTAAGGGAAAAAGAGTGCAACGCACATTAACTCCCCCTGATGAGAGAATCAATTCACATCCTTGAGCCTTCGCATCCCGATCTTGTACACTAGCTTCTTGAAGGTTGACGTTGGTAGAGATTTTTTGAACAAATCAGCCATATTATCAATTGAACGAATCTGTTGCACCTTGATATCACCATTCTTTTGAAGATCATGTGTGAAAAATAACTTTGGTGAAATATACTTTGTCCTATCTCCTTTTATGAATCCTCCCTTCAATTGTGCTATGCATGCTGCATTGTCTTCATACAAAATCGTGGGTAGTTTATCACACTTTAAAACATATTTGTCTCGAATAAGATGTATTATAGACCTCAACCACACACATTCTTGACTTGCTTTATGAATAACAATTATCTCTACATGATTAGATGAAGTAGCCACGATCGATTGCTCAGTCGATCGCCAAGATATGGCAGTGCCTCCACACGTAAACACATAACCTGTTTGAGATCGGGCATTGTGTGGATCAGATAAATACCCAGCATCGACATAACCAACAAGATCAGGACTGTAATTATTGTCATAAAATAAGCCCATGTCGGTAGTTCCTTTTAGATACCGCAATATATGTTTGATTCCATTCCAATGTCTCCTTGTAGGAGTAGAGCTATATCTTTCTAAGACATTAACTGAAAAAGTTATGTCAGGCCTTGTAGTATTAGAAAGATACATTAGTGCACCAATTGCATTAAGATATTGTACTTCAGGACCAAGTAGCTCTTCATTCTCTTCTCGAGGTCGGAATGGATCCTTATTCACATCAAGTGATCGAACAACCATCGGAGTACTTAATGGATGTTCTCCATCCATGTAAAACCGTTTCAGTACCTTTTCTATGTAGGTAGATTGATGCACAAATATCCCGTTTGCCAAATGTTCAATTTGCAAACCAAGACATAATTTTGTCTTTCCGAGATCTTTCATCTCGAATTCTTTCTTTATATAATCAATTTCCTTTTGGAGTTATATAGGAGTTCCAATAAGGTTTATGTCATCAACATATACGGTAAGTACAAAACTTCCGATGTTGTTTTATTAAAAAAAAAAACACATGGACAAATGGCATCATTTATATAACCTTCCTTTAATAAGTACTCACTAAGACAATTATACCACATACGTCCTGATTGCTTTAGACCATACAAAGATCTTTGCAATTTGATTGAAAATATTTTCCGGGACTTTGAATTGTGTGCGTTAGGCATTTTAAGTCCCTCTGGAATTTTAATGTATATTTCATTATCAAGTGAGACATAAAGGTAGGAGGTAACCACATCCATTAAATGCATGTCAATCTTTTCATGGACAGAAAAACTAATGAGATAACGGAACGTTATAGCATCCATGACGGGTGAATATGTCTCTTCATAACCGGCACCAAGCCTTTGTGAAAATCCTTGTGCAACAAGGCGTGACTTATATCTTTGTACCTCATTTTTCTCATTCCTCTTGCGTACAAAGACCCATTTATATCCAACAGGCTTAACACCACTAGGTGTTTGGACTACCGGCCCAAAAACTTCACGTTTCGCAAGTAAATTCAACTCTGATTGGATTGCTTCTTGCCATTTTGGCCAATCATGTCTTTGTCGACAGTCTCCAACAGATTGAGGTTCAAGATCCTCATGATCTTGCATAATTCTAGATGCAACATTATATGCAAAGACATAATCCACCACTATATCGACTCAATTAAAATTTATCTCAATATCGATTGGATGTATTGATAGTTCCTTATTATCGTGAGTCTCCAGCTCAGTGGTTTCTTCATGAATCTCAGAATTTATTAAATCGTGGATTTCTTCATGGGATGCTTTCGTAGTGTCATTTTGATCATTTATTTTCCTTTTTCTAGGAATTCAATCCTTAGAACCCAATGGTCTGCCACGTTTTAGGCGTGCTTTTGACTCATTAGCTATGACACTAGAAGATTGTCCAATAGGGAAATCAATACGGATTGGAACATTCTCAGCAGGGATATGTGATTTTGTTATCCTTTTCAAATCCGTAAATGCGTCTGGCATTTGATTTGCTATTCTTTGCAAATGAATAATCTTTTGCACCTCTTTTTCACAAATAGAGGTACGTGGATCAAGATGAGACAATGATGGATTTTTCCACAAAATTTCCCGTTTGATTTCACCAATTGCTCCCAATAATTTTGGGAAATTTTTCTCATCGAATTGACAATCTGGAAATCGGGCAGTGAATAAATCTCCCGCTAATGTTTCAATATAGCGAATAATGGAGGGCGATTCAAACCCAAGATATATTCCTAACCTTCTTTGGGGACCCATTTTGGTGTCATATGGCGGTGGTACATGCACATATACTGCACATCCAAAAAATTTTAAATGGGATATATTAGGTTCATGACCCAAAACTAATTGCAACGGGGAATATTTATGATAATTTGTCGGTCTGAGACGAACTAGCATTGATGCATGTAAAATGGCGTGACCTCAAAAAAAGTAGGCATCCTCGTTTTCATGAGTAACGGTCTTGCTATCAATTGCAGATGTTTAATTAAAGACTCAGCAAGGCCATTTTGAGTGTGAACATGAGTTACATGATGTTTCACTTTTATCCCAATTGATAAGCAATAATAATTAAATTCTTGGGATGAAAACTCAGCAGCATTATCAAGTGTAATAGACTTAATTGGATTAACGGGGAATTGCGCCCGTGATCGAATTATTTGTGCCATTAATTTTGCAAACGCGAGGTTGCGAGATGACAATAGGAACACATGAGACCCTCTAGAGGATGCATCTATTAAGACAATAAAATATCTAAACGAACCACTAAGGGGGTGAATAGGTCCACAAATGTCCCCTTGTATATGTTCCAAAAACGCAGGGGACTCAATCCCAACCTTTGTTGGTGATGGTCTTATAATTAACTTTCCTTGATAACAAGAAGTGCAAGAAAATTCATTATTTCAAAGAATCTTTAAATTCTTTAATGGATGCCCATTTGAGTTTTCTATAATTCGTCTCATCATAATTGATCCAGGGTGTCCCAATCGATCATGCCAAAGTACAAAAATATTGGAATCAGTAACCTTATGATTTACAATAGAATGTGCTTCAATCGCACTAATTCTTGTCCAATACAGGCCACAATATAAAGATGGGAACTTCTCAATAACCCTCTTTTGGCCTGAGACATTCTTATTAATGATGAGATATTCAAGATTATTCTCATCTATTATCTCAATATGATATCCATTTCGGCGGATATCTTTAAAACTCAACAAGTTCCTTTGGGACGTGGAGGACAACATTGCATTCTCTATGATAAGTATTGTTCCCTTAGGCAGAGTTATAGTAGCTCTTCCAGAGCCTTCAATTAATTTACTACTACCAGAAATTGTAGTAACATCTGCCTTACACATACTTAAATGAGAGAAATATTTCTTCTCTTTGAATATTATATGTGTCATACATGAATCAACTAAACAAATATTTTTACAATTAAACTTTGATCCAAAATTGCTTTGTGAAGTATCCATATTTGCTTCCCATGATTTGACATACAAAAGAAATATATGAATACATATTAATATTTTCATAGAAAAGGAAAGGATACAAAGTTTGAATATAATGAAGTTTTTAAGAAAGAAAGAGGCTTTTCAATCAAATCATTAATTTTGTCTTCCTCATCCAATTATAGTAAAAGAAAATGTTTCCACTATTAGAACTGAAGGTTGTATTATTTATACTGAATGATCCTAATGCCGTTACAATTTCAGTATTGTTATGAAGATTATAAATCATCTTTATTTTTTATTTTTTCGTAATGTGCATGTTGTTACATCACATTAACTGGAACACTCATGAAACTACACAGTGATTCTATGTGTTCGTAACATGCAGACTCGTATGGTTTTGACTATAGTTCTTATTAACACTAACTAATTTCATATCATGTGCAACTATAGTTATTGTAATGATAGTAAAAAATTTAGTAACTAATAAACATGCAACATAAAATATCATATTCTTAATCTACGTGTATACTACAATTGCTAATCAAAATTATATAAGTAATCTATCTGTATGAAGTAAACAGAACAATAAAATAATAAATAAAAGACAAGATTGTTTCCAACATCACACGTAATTTGTGATTGTATATGTTTGTATTTATACAAACTGTTACTAATGACTACTAGTCATGTAAAGAATTTTGATTACATGATATTTATTCATTAACTACTAAGAATATGCAAAAATAAAAACTGAACTACTCAATCATCTTTAACCACGGATCCATCACCAATCAAGTGATTTATTTTTCCATCAGGGCGCTCAAAGAAGTCTGCCACATCTAAGTGGGTGATGTCAAATTCATTGTCATAGACAAAATTAGCTTCAGGGCCTTTATTCTTTAGAGATGTTTGATAAAGCTCAACCAAATGTCTTGGTACACGATAAATTTTTGCCCAATGGCCCTTTCCACCGCAACGATAACATTCAGTCTCTGAACCATTTGCCTTTGGCTTCTCATATTTCCCTTTCCACTTTTGGTGGTTATTTTTCTTTGGGGGGTGATTAANGATAACATTCAGTCTCTGAACCATTTGCCTTTGGCTTCTCATATTTCCCTTTCCACTTTTGGGGTTATTTTTATTTGGGGGTGATTAATACCAGGAAAATTTCTTCTTTGTCCACGACCACGGCCACGGCCACGACCACGACCATTAATAGGGCCACGACCTTTCTCACATTTGGCATAATGGGAATACACTTCATTCACTTCAGGCAATGGTGTAGACCCAGTGGGTCGATTTTCGTGATTTCTCATGAGCAAGTCATTATTTCGCTCAGCCACAAGGAGAAGAGAAATCAACTCTGAGTACTTCTTGAAACCTTTCTCTCGGTATTGCTGTTGCAAGACCATATTGGAAGCATGAAACGTTGTAAACGTTTTTTCAAGCATATCATAATCAGTGATAGTATTTCCATAGAGTTTCAATTTAGAAGTAATTCTGACTATTGCAGAATTATATTCAGAAACATACTTAAAGTCTTGGAGCCTCAAATGAGCCCAATCATATCGTGCTTGTGGAAGAGTGACCAACTTTAAGTTGTCATATCTTTCTTTTAAGCTATTCCACAAAACAAGTGGATCTTTGACTGTGGGATATTCTATTTTCAACCCTTCATCAAGGTGATGGCGCCAGAAAATCAAGGTCTTAGCACAGTCTTGGGTAGATGCTTTATTTTTATCCTTAATGGCGTTTCCAAAACCCATTGTATCTAAATGAATTTCAGCATCCGACACCCATGTCATATAGTTCTTGCACGAAATTTCAAGGGCAACGAACTTTCTTTTCATGATGTCAGTCATAATTAAAAGAAAAGGAGAGGAGAAAAGTTATACCTTAATCTTCTCAAAGAGCTTCTTGAAACGGTAGCGTCTCGTGCTGATAACGTATTATGAAACAATAAAAGAACAAGAACAATATTGCAGAGAAAGAGAGGAAATTCTTATTGAATTTTGGGATGATTTACAATGAGCTAAGGCCCCTCTATTTATAGGGGAAAAATAACTTAGCCACAAAGTAGAACTCTCTAAAAGATAGACATTCACTCTAAATAGAGTTCTAGTTATCTAATTTTTAGGATAAACAACTAGTAAAGAAGAATAAACCTAATTAAAATTACTTATCCTGAAATAATTTAAGAATAGATCTTGAGATTGATGTCTCTTGTAACATTGTGGGAGTAACTGTATAAGTTGAGGACTGTTGGTTTGAAAGCTAAAAATCCGAAGGATCTTGTTAAAGGATCTTCAGAACAGTTTAATTTAAGCCGAAATGTGAGATCTAAAGCACATGTAGGAATATTAATAAAACTAAACCTTGAAAGTCAAAAAACATTAACAAAATTTAAATGGAATAAAATATTCAGTCATTTTATTGAACTCCTCGTGTTGATAGGAAACCATGTTCCAAATCTGACAAATTAAAATTAGGCATTGGATTCTAACTCAACAGCCCACCACACACTCCACTCCCACATACACATGTTGCACCGAGACAAGCCATTTATATCCTTACTACTAGACTAGGAAAGTCTCCTATACGGGCCCAATATTATACTTTTAGTTATTTGATTTTTCAATAAATAAATTGATTCTTGATAAATTCATTTAATCACCGACAGATGATGATATTTGTGATCACAATTTATAATTTGTTTATGTTAATAATTTACTTAAATTTAAACTATAAATATAATCTGTTTAAGTTGCTCCAATTAATATAAAATAACTACGTGCTATAATACTCTTTTTTAATATCCATATCAAACATAAACATCAAATTAAAAATGTAATTTCAATGGTATTATTTTTCCGTTGTATTTGAATACTTTACAAGAAACTACATTAAAGCTACAAGTCTCATCTATATTGTTTTAAATGATGTTAATTAGCGATAAAATATTAAACATTAGATAGAAGTCGATATAAATTATTATTGGATTTTTAAGTTTTTCTTAATTAAGGAGATAAGAGAAATATTTTTATTTTTCTATAGATTTATCATATGTTAATTTTCATAATAAAACAATATAAAAAATTATAACAATATTTTTTAGGATAATTCATTGATACTTGGAAACTTATCAGGGAAGAATGAGTTCAAAGCATGTAGATTAAATTTTCACATCGGTTAAGCATATAAGAGATAGCCTCCTAATACAGTATGAATAATCTCATCATTTAAATTAACTTTTGAGATTTAATAAATTATACTTTTCAAAATTACTTTTGAATATGAAATTTTCTAGATCGAAATCGCCTTCAAATAGTGTTGATAGATGAAAACCTTTTAATTTTAATTTATTTCTTTTAAACAGTATGGGTAAATACGAAAATTTTGTAAATATTTACCGATATTTCTTTTTGTTGCTCTATTATTTAAAAATAATTTTACATTCTCTGTGTAAACTTCTAATAGACTAAACCAAAATTACTAATTTTACCAAATGGGAAAAGGAACGTTACAAATGAGTATTTGCATGCATTACATCCTGCAAAAGTAGTCTAATCAACAAAAGATTTAAAAGAGTGTTATGGTTATGGGAATGTGGGGTCCATGTGTATCAATGACACTTTGCATTTAAGAATTACAAATAATGTAGGAGTCTTTCAAAAATGACATATATGCCCTTGGTCGACCATCTTTCCTTTTCTATATAATAGAAATATATAAGAAATTAGTGGTGGCAAAATGGTTAAAAGAAAACAGTTAATCACCCATATTATTCACTAAAAAATGGGTTGGATAATGGTCTTTTTAAAAATTGGTCAAATATGGATAAGAACCATATTATCCATTTAGAAAATGGATAACTAATGGGTAACCAATGGATAACCAATGAGTTAACTTTTTCATATGTAAAGCCTCAAACTGAGGGTTCCTAAATTAGTGGTGGCAAAATCGTTAAAACAAAATAGTTAATCACCCATATTATTCACCAAAAAAATGGGTTGGATAATGAACTTTTTAAAAATTGATCAAATATGGATAAGAACCATATTATCCATTTAGAAAATGGATAACCAATGAGTTTAACTTTTTCATTTGTAATGCCTCAAAGTGAGGGTTCCTCAAGTTTTGGAGACTAGGAGTTCTCCCAAAAGTGATCATACAAGAAGTCATAGATAATATGGTCACCCATATTATCCGCCGGTTAACCTATTTTTTATCCGTATTAAATAGAGGTCGGGTTGGATACTTTATCCCTTTTTTTATTACCTATTTTCAACCTAAACCATATCCGACCCGATCCACCCGTTTGCCACCCCTATAAGAAATATATCACTCCTGTCCCTTTTGAATATCTTTCCAACCTTTGGAGCCAAATACTTATGAAGAACTATGAGCAACAATAAGAACTTTGAATAACTTTTAGAAGGAGAAAAAACAAGTTTATATTGTCTAGATATGCGTGTTACAGTGTGTTTCTTGAATACAAATTATCTGCTTTATATAGTAGGAGAATTCCACCCTAGTACAATTTTAAAAAAGGTAAAAATCTTATTTTTCGTTAACCATCGATCTGCTGTCGATACGGGCCGAGATCCACGCCGTGGTATCTGGTCGGGCACGGATATCATGACCCTTTGTTAATCGTGTGCGGACGTTTGGTAATGTTTTCTAAGGTCTTGGAGCTCGAGTCGGATCCGAGGGGCATGGTCTCGATTGTTCGAGGGCAGGTGTTTTGTTCGAGCCTTGATACGAGAGGCTCCCAACTTTGATTTCGACTCCTTGTAGTTACGTCCTTGTTTCATTTTCCCCATCAGGAAATCAGGGTGCTCATTAGCCCCGATTTTACCCGTATACAGATAGTCCCCTAATTTCTCAGAGAGTAGGTTTTCCAAAATGATGAGAAACAATAGATGTTCTCCGGTTCCTTCCTCCGTACTTTACAACCGAATGATGGAGAAGTCGAAGTGTCCCATCAGTCCCGTCGTTCTAACTTCATCACGCGTCAACCATCAGCTAGTTGCCTCCGAATGCGAAGCGTCGCGAACTTCCCCTATAAAATCTTCTATCCCCTGTTCCGTTTTCACTTCCTGATCAAGCTTCTACCTTCGAATTCTCTAGCTATCACCAACTTCCTTCAAACCTTCATATTTTCATCCTTGATCTTCAAATTCTCATAGTTGTTCTTAGGTTCTTACCCAGATTTTTTTCAAATCTTCATACTCTGTTGTTCAGCCTTCAAACTTGTTCCTTCAAACCTCCGTATTCTTACTTTAAATTTTCAAACCTTTCCAAATAACAATAGTTGAAACGTCTAAATGAGTTCCTCAACAGGCTGTCCCTTCAACTTTCCAACTGGCCACCGGTATTGAAGCGCCGCTCCCAAAATGGTTGCCCTCGAGATGGCTGCTCCCGAAGTGGCTGCCACCGAACCGACCCCCGAGCCTCTCTTGAAAATGTTTATTCCCGGGGTTGTTCAATTGCGAACAACCTCAAGGTTGAGAAGGCCTCGTCCAAAAAAGACCGAGGTAAATGGACATCGAGATATATATGCTCTGTCATAAAAAATACTCTTCCTACTGTCGGAGGGGACTGTAAATGGGGAGATAAGGACGCGGTAGTCCCTGGGCCTGAAAATGGTATCACTACCCATATGAAGGATTATTTAAGTGTTTACACTTATCCCTTCACGCTGGGCCTGGTAGACCCAGTCGTATTGACCTTTTGCAAAGATACGAGGTGTGCCTGGGGAAAATCCACCCATCTCTCTGGAGGATCGTGATCCTCCTTCGTTATTTTGTTAATAAAACTGAGTTTCCTCGGTTCACTCTCGACCATCTGCTCCATCTATACAGTCCCTGAATTTTTTGAGGGGGAATGATCAAGCTTACTCGCCAGGCCACCAAGGCCCCCTTTTTGATCATTGACGAGGATCGGGACCGAGGCTGGAAGGAACGCTTCATTTGGGTGAAAATCGAAGATCTGATCCCTCCTAGGTTTATGCCATTCCCCGAGAAGTGGAATGTATCTCGTAAGTGACCTTTCCTTAAATGTCAATTTTTCTTCAATTTATTTCTCATCATTCATATTTGTGGTTGTGCAGCTATCGCTCGGGTTCCAAATGCAGTCCCCCAGCTTAAGGAGTGGATCGAGGGCATCTGCAAGCAGATGTCATACTTCGAGCGCTCATGGCACAATTTTTGAAGGGCCGATGGGAGGCCCGTTCTCATGGTAAGGTTCTCCTTTGAATATCTATTTCCGTGTTCTTAACTCACATCATACTAAACTTTCTTCTTTATTTTATAGTTTTCCTAAGACAACCGAGTATAGGCCTTTGGAAGGGGATGAAGACATGTCCTTGTCTGTTGACCCCTCCGTTACGGTACAACTCGGGGCTGCCATAGGGGAAAAGAATAAGAGGAAAAGAAATCTTCGGGCCCCCCGGGTCCTGAGGTTTAGCCAAAGAAGAGGGTAGCTCGTAAACCTAAGAAGAGTACCAGCTCCCGTGTCCCAGATTCCGACTCGCTTCTCCGGCTCAGGGATGAGTCGGAAGAAGACGATATTTTTTTTGCTCATGGATCGACCCCTCCCTAGGAGTAGGCCACAACTTAGGGGTCCTCATCTAGACCGACCTCCCTCCAACTCAAGAGGTCCAGATGGAGAAGTCGGTTCTGTACTAAAGGAAGCGACCTGTGTAATAGAAATCATGGGCACGCCTTCTTACGCCGAGACTATGCTTGAGGAGGCCCATGCAAGAAAAGATAAATCAAGTGAAGGAGTCCACGGTGCAGACGACCCCCTTAATTCCTTCTTCGATGGTGTGGATTCATCTACTTTATAAGATTTTTTCTGGCTGGGCGATCTGGAAGTCTTGAAGAAGGATGTATCACAGAAGCTGGTGGGCTGAGTTCGAGCCCAAAGATGGTTAATCGATTTCCCTCTCCGAGTGTTGATCCTGGTCGTAAGAGAGCGGTTATTCTTATTTTCCCAGAGGATGTGCAGGTTCTATCTGCTCCCGTGGACGTATCCATCTACCTCCGATGCCTTGTTACTGAGGAGGACCAAACAAAAATGAACGAGGTGGACGTGTCATGTCTTTTCGATGAGGCGCAGCAGGCGCTGAACCAGGTAAGGCATTATTACGACTTCTTGAATTTTACTTAGGTTTATATCTCTCACAACTTTTGTTGTTTAGCAGGCCTTGGTATATCACAACGAGAGCTTCATTCGGTACCGTGTCGAGGTCAATCAGCTCAAGCTCGAGCTTAAGGAGTAGGTTCAAAAGAAGGATATGTACAAGCTCCTCAGCGAGCAACAAGACAGGGCCGTCAAGGACATTCAGGCCGAACTAGATAGGGCTCAAAATGAAGCTTCGACCTTGAGGTGGGAACATGCCGACTTGGCTGAAAAGGCAAAGGTCTTTGAAGTTAGAAATGAGGAACTAGTCGTAGAGGCTAATGACAAAACCTCGCAGGTCCAATAGAAGATGGACCTTCTAGCTTGGGAAAAATAAATGGCCCAGGAAAAGCTGGCATCGGTAGAGGTTCAACTTCAAGTGGCGAATGAGAAAGCTGACAAGCAGTCCCAGCTAAATGACGATCTCCGTGCACAACTTAGCTTTTCTCTAGCAGAGTGGGACGCCCTCGGTAGAGAATACAAAGCAATAAATTCCAAGTTGGGCACAACCATAAAGTCCATCTAAAAATATGGTGGCCCAGTACAAGGTCGATCTCGAAGCAGCCGAGGCCTGCCTGAAGACCAATGCCGAATATATGAGGCGGGTGTCTTGAAGGGAGACCTTCAAAGAGATTCACGCCTGAGGCTTCGACCTATTATCCAAGATCGAGGAAGAAAAAATCTTGAGGCTGAGGTGAAGAAAATTTCTGAGCCTGAAGGTGCCGAAGGCTCAGAGGGTTCTGAGGGATCTAAAGGCTCCGACGATTTTGGCGACAAGTTGGGCCCCGGTGAAGATCAGACATGAACGCCTTAGAACTTTTTAAGTTTTTGTCTTGTGTATGTTTTTATTTTTATTTTGAGCCTATTTTTGTCAGGCCTTTGTAAATACATTCCGGAATATATAAAATTTCCCTTTCTGGAAATTTCAAGTCTCTACTTTTTAGCATCTTTTCATAATTTCTATTCTTGCAAATATTTCTAATGCCTTAGCATAGAATCAAATATAGTAATAAGTCGTTCGTTTCTCGGAGGTCCGAACAGAGCCTGACTTCGATGAAACTTTATTTGTTCCAGGCTTTAGAGACTCAGAGTGACGAAAGTTTTCCCAAGATGCTTAAGTGATTTTAGACGATGCTTTTGCCGAGGGTAACCTTTTAGAAGGTTTTGAATTTTACGAAGGCCTTAAGTTTTGATTAGGATCTTCGGACGTCTCGGAACCGTTTTTAGGATGGCCATAGCCTTTTATGTTTAGGCAGTACTTAATAGGTTTTGCGCCTCCGAAATTTGGTAACCCGGGTTGCCTTAACCTTTTTCGGATGATAGTCCCCCTATAAGGGTAGCCCTTAGGCTCAGAAGACAGTCCCCGAGTAAGGGTAGCCCTTAGGCTCGATAGTCCCCGATTAGGGGTAGATGGTCCCCGGATAAAGTTAGGATTTGTGTTTTAAGAGGCAAAAACACGTAATAGCAAGAAGAAAGCTTTTTTCATTTCTGAGTGTAGAGTATATGATCAAAAGCTTGTATCACGGCTAAGGTGGAATATGTGGGCACGGTTAACTTGACCGTTTGGCCCTTACAATGAATCCTAACAACCAAGCCTAAAATATTCAAGTAGAAAGTTTCCTTATTTCCTTGCTAATAATCTTAACTCGACGGTGATGGCCAACAGTATTTGCGGTCGATCTTGAAAGGGATCGGATACTGTTGATGCGCCCATTGACTCCGATTTAAGACTAGCCTTTGAATCTAAGTTAGCACGATTTACTGCTGCCTCGTTAAAAACCTTGCCGAAAAACCCATTTAGGACAAAGTCGGTTCAAGGGAAAAAGAGTGCAACACGTGCTTTCAGACCTAATAGTCACATTTTCCTTTGGCTATTGCCTGAAAGTGTCAGTCCGGTTCATAATATTATAAAAAGGTAAATGAGATCGTACCTTAGCAGTGATACTGCTTAAAGTGCGTCATGTTCCAGTTGTTCGGTAGTTGTGCACCATTTCACGATTCGAGTTTTTACGAGCCTTTACTAGAAATTCTGACGATTCGATATGGTCCTTCCCAGTTTGGTCCTAGCTTCCCCTTGTTCAAGTTTTGGGTAGGCAGTGGTACTTTTTCTTAACACCAAGTCCCCGATCTTGAAGTGTCGGAGGTTGGCTCTTTAATTGTAAGATATTTCTATCCGTTGTTTCTGGGCGGCCAACCAGACTAGGGCCGCCTCACGCCTTTCATCCAATAGTTCCAAGCTCGTGCTCATGGCCTCACTCTTCGATTCTTCGGCCATATATCAGAACTTGAGGCTTGGTTCTCACACTTAGAATGGTATTAATGATTCGTCACCGTAGACCAACGAAAATGGGTTTGGCCCCGGTACTAGACTTTGAAGTTGTACGGTATGCCCACAAGACTTCGGGCAATATTTCTTTCCATTTCCCTTTGGCATCGGTCTACCTCTTTTTCAGGTTTTGAAGTATGGTCTTGTTTATTGATTCTGCTTGTCCGTTCCCACTAGGGTGATAGGGTGTCGATAGTATCTATCTTATGGTCTTCGAAGAACTTGTTTACCTTGCTGCCGATGAATTGCTTCCCATTATCACACACGACCTCGGCCGATATCCCGAACCGACATACTATGTGGTCCCAAATGAAGTCAATGAATTCTTTTTCCCTAACTTTATTGAATGTCTGAGCTTCGACCCATTTAGAAAAATAATCGGTCATAAACAGCATGAATTGAGCCTTACCATGTGCCCACGGTAGGGGACCGACGATGTCCATTTCCCACTTCATGAATGGTCATGGGGATATGAACGGATGTAGTAGCTCTCGGGGTTGATGGATCATCGATGCATGTCTCTAACAACCGTCGCATCTTCATATGAAGTCCTTCGCATAATTCTCCATGTCGATCAAGTAATAGCCGACCCTGATTATCTTCCGAACCAAAGATTCCGCCCCGAGTGGTTTCCGCAAGTACCTTCGTGATCTTCTCTCAAGACATATTCGGTATCACCCGATGCCAAGCATATGGCCAGTGGGTCGTCGAATATTCTTATGAACAGAGTCCCTTCTGACAGGCTAAACCTGGCCACCTTCGTGCTTAGAGCTCTTGATTATTTGGGATCGAAGGAAACTTCCCAATCTTCAAATAATCCATGTTTCTTCCTCCAATCCCAAGTTAAACTTGTTGAGTTTATTTCGGCATGGCCTTCTTCTACTACCAATTTAATGAGCTATACGAATGTCGCTGAACTAAATTCATACTCATCAACCGATGACCTCAAGTTAGCCAGAGCATTGGCCTCGCTATTCTAATCTCGAGGCACGTGTTGTAGGATCCATTCCTTGAATTGATGCAGTGTTACCTGCAATTTATCTAAATACCTTCGCATTCGTTCCTCTTTTACTTCGAACGTCCCATTGACTTGATTTACCACAATGAGTGAATCACACTTAGCTTCGACCACCTTGGCCCCAAGGCTTTTAGCCAATTCGAGACCTGCAATCATGGCCTCATATTCGGCCTCATTGTTTGTCAATTTCAGAGTTTTAATGGACTGCCTAACTACATTACTCGTAGGCCGCTTCAACACGATGCCGATTCTGGACCCATTTGCATTCAAAGAAACATACATAAAGAGGATCCAGATTCCTTAGGAATTCCCCGAGGTTAACAAATATACCTTTTCAACTACGGCTATTAAGGCCAGCATAAAGTCGGCCACAAAGTCTGCCAAAATTTGCGATTTGATGGCAGTTCAGGGTCAATATTCGGTATCTTACCCACTACTTTCCACGACTCATATGGCCAACCGGCCTGAGATCTCAAGTTTGTGCATAATGTTCCTTAGTGAGTAAGAGGTTACGATACATATGGGGTGGCATTGAGAGTATGTTTTTTACTTTCTGAAGGCGCTTAGCAAAGCGAGCTCCGATTTTTGCAGGTGAGGATACCTTGTTTCGGCCTAGCCTAGAGTTCTACTAACATAGTTAAATAGTAAATTGCGTACCTTCCTCTTCCCGGACTAAGACTCTACTTACTGCCACCTCGGATACCGCCAAGTAAGGTATAGCTGCTCATCCACCTTCGGAGTATGGAGTAGGGGTGGACTCGAAAGGTACCGTTTGAGTTCTTCCAAAGCTTGTTGGAAATCCGAAATCCAAGAAAAGTTATTCTTCTTCTTCAATAGCGAGAAGAACCGTTGGCTTTAGTCTGAGGACCTCGATATGAATGGGCCTAGGGCGGCGACACACCCGACTAGTCTCTGAATGGCCTTGACACTGTCCACACGGTGATGTCTTCTATAGTTTTGATTTTATCGGGATTAATTTTGATACCTCGGTTGGACACCATGAACCCAAGGAATTTTTCGAACCCGACCTGAATGCGCATTTTTCGGGGTTCAGCTTCATATTGTATCTCTTCAATTAGTCAAAGGTTTCCTGCAAATCTTTCAAATGGTCCTTTGCTCGCAGGGACTTAACTAACATGTCGTCAATATAAACTTCCATTATTTTCCTATATGTTCTTCGAACACCCAATTTACTAGGCATTGATAAGTGGAACCGGCGTTCTTTAGTCCGAACGACATTACATTATAGCAATAGGTGCCGAATTTAATGATGAAGGAAGTTTTGTCTTGTTCTCCCGGGTTTATACCAGATTTTGTTATACCCGGAATAGGCGTCGAGAAAATGGAGTATCTCGTGCCCGGCAGTCGCATCGATCATGCGATTGATGTTAGGCAAAGTAAAAGAGTCCTTAGAACATGCCTTATTCAAGTCTTTGTAATATACGCACATTCTTAATTTATTTCCCTTTTTAGGAAATACCACTACATTAGCTAACCAGTCCAATTATTTAACTTCCCGAATGGAACCTATTTTAAGGAGTTTAGATACCTCGTCTTTGATGAAGTCATGCTTGACTTCGAAATAAGGCCTCCCCTTCTATTTAATCGGGTGGAACTTCAGATGCAAACTCAGCTTGTGAGTGGTTATCTCTGGCAGGATCTATCAAGATGGGACCAGGCAAAACAAGATATGTTAGTTTTAAGAAAACTAATGAGTTCTTTCCTTGTACTTGGGATTGTTGGCTTATTATAGAAATTTCTGTTTCATTTTTTTTATAGTTGTTGGTTAAATTCTATCACTAATTTAGTAAGTGTTAGTCTTACCTACACTTAGAGACTAGGTGCCATCATGACATCCTACAGAGGAAATATTGACAATATCATAATATCCACCCTTATCGCTCCGCCCAGACATTTAACACAATAGCCACTCGTATCACTCTACATAATAGCCACCCATATCGCTCCGCCTAGACAATAACATAATAGCCACTCATATCGTTCCGCCCAGAGATTAAAATAATAGTCACATGTATCACTCTACCCATACAATATATCAATAGCCACATGTATCACTCTGCACAATCAATAACAGTGAGATGTCATCCTTATGCTCCTCATAACAACAATCAATCGACGCAACAAATCACATGTGCTTACATCACAACAACACGACGTATCAACTCGTACCACAAGTGCCCATAGGCCACAACCCTTTTCAAAACAAAAATACTATTATCACCACAACATATAATCTATGGCTCAACCACAATGTGTACAAGAATCTCAATAAAAACAAAATGAAATGGGGAAAAATAACTCAGCAATGAACAATATCCCGTTGAATGGAAACTACAACTTAAATAGGTTAACGGCTTTCAATAACATCAACTTCGATTAATTGCTTAAGAATAAACTCAATAATGAAGATATTCCCATGAAATGACAACATCGAATTCTTGTGTATGACATAAGCTAATAATGAAAGAGATGGCATGAACTAGCAAATGCGTTTAAATGCATGAGAATAACTTGACAACGAAGGGATATCATGTAAGAGCAATTTCAAATAAGATTAATTCAATAATGAAAGAGCTAACGTGGAAATAAAAAGATAACAACTTCAAATAAACCATATAAGAGTAAACTTGACAAATAAAAGATAGAACATGTGATGACAACTTCAAATAAAGCATGTAAGACTAAACTTGACTATGGAATATAAAATATGAAATGACAAATTCAATTAAACCATATAAAGATAAAATTAGCATAGGAATGTAGAACAAGTAATGACAAATTCAATTAAATGCATATAAGAAAACTAAGAGTCTAATCCGGTCAATTTCTACATATAAGGTCATATACGCACTCGTCACCTCATGTACACGTCTTCCACGTAATCCAAATAATGCAATTAAATCAAATCCTTCGGAATAGTTCCCCCACATAAAGTTAGACAAGATACTTACCTCAAAAAAGCTAAATAAATAATCTAATAATCCTTTCTCTTATGAAGTATCCTCCGGACGGCTCGAATCTAGCCAAATAACTTAATATCATAAATAAAATCCATAGGAAATAATTCTGAATAATAAATCTTCGATCTTTAATGAAAACCAAAAAGTCAACCCAAAAAGTCAACCATAGCCCGCACATTAGAACCCGACAACACTTACAAAATCTGAACATCCATTCCGGTACAAGTCCAACCATATAAATATTATCCACTTTTGGCCTCAAATCGGCCTTCAAATCATCATTTTATATATTAGAAAGTTTTACAAAAATCCCTAATTTCTCCAATTCCAATCCCTAATTAAATTATAACAAGAAATATAGAATCATGAAATATAACCAAATCTGAGTCAAGAATACGTACCTCAATCCAAATCGTGAAAATTCCCTTTAAAATCACCCAATTCCGAGCTCTCCAACTCAAAAATTGATAAAATAACAAAAATCGTCGAAATAGAGTACTTTTATATTCTGCCCAAGTATTATACATCGTGATCGCGGAAATTCCCACACGATCGCGAAGAACAAACTCATCAGCTGCCAAAACATGCAATTGCAAACGCGAAAGACCAGAAGCAAACGTGATGACTTGCGTCATTGTGTCTACGTGAATGCGGCCTTCATCTCGCGAACGCAAAGGCTAAAATGCATGGTGCCCAGCTAGTCTCTCCCCGCGAACGCAAAGCTCCTTTCGCGACCCGCGAAGAGCTGACTTCCCAAGCTCCGCGAACGCGGCCATATATTCGCGAACGCGAAGAACAAATTATGCCTACCTCCAAATTACCTTACGAGAACGTGAAGAGTTGTTCGCGATCGCGATGCAAAACATCAGACACCAGCAAAACAGCAGTCCAGGATAAGAGAAAATGGCCCATAGACCGTATGAAACACACAGGAAATCCCCGGGACCCCCTGCAAACACACTAACTAATCCCAAAATACAACACGTACGCGCTTGAGGCCTCAAATCACATCAAACAAAACCAAAATGATGAATTGCACATCTATTCAAGCCTAATGAACTAATAAGCTTCCATCTTCTAAAACTAATACTGAAACATATCAAACCAATTTTGTATGAGCTCAAATTTTGCATGCAAGCCCTCAAATGACACAACAGATCTATACCAACTCCCGAAATAAAAATCCCAACCCTATATCAATAGAGTCAACTCCCGGTCAAACCGCTCAACCTTCAAAACCTTCAACTTTCCAACTTTTGCCAAAAAGCATCAAATCGGCCTATGGACCTCCAAATCCAAATCCGGATGTATGCCTAAGTACAAAATCACCATACAAAGCTACATGAATCATAAAATCACCATTCTGGAGTCGTCTAAACAAAAGTCAAATTCCGATCAACTCTTACCACTAAAACAAAATTCATTCTTCCAAATCAATCCCGAATTACCCGAAAATCAATACCGACCACACACGCAAGTCATAATACATAATAAAAAGCTATTCAAGAACTTAAACTACCGAATGGAATGCTAAATCTCAAAACGATGGATCGGGTCGCTACATTCTCCCCCTCTTTAACAAATGTTCATCCTCCAACATGCCAAGAATTGTTCCGAAGTCATCAAATCACTGAATGAACTCAACTGAAACATACTCATGAGTGATCCCACGTCACCCCAATCCACATAAGTCTGACAACACCATCTCAACTAAATATTGTTCCTTCCACCCTCACTAATAAGCCTTAGAACCAAATTTTCAACATCCGATTATCTCCCAAGGACTCGATTCCCACATAAACACACTATATCAATCTCAAACAGCTGCAATAGCTCATGCATACACCCACAAGGTGTAACACATCATCCATATGCCCAAAGCAACAAATCTGACTGCAGTAACCATCCATTACCAAATACGGTATTGGTAAATAACCTCATATCGACTAGGACCTTGTTCTCAACCTTCACAATACTAACAACAATGCAAGAAACATATGAAACTCATAACTACTCACCCTACCAACAAGCCACATCACACACCACCTAGGAACATACCTTGTGGTATAAACCCAACTAGCACGGCTCAAATATAGCTGAATATGGAAAGAGGAACACATGAGAGAACTATTGAATAAGTCCAACATGTATAATTCTCTATCAGTATCATACTACGAATTCATTCCACAAGGGAGATAATAGAATTTAAGGGTCCACAAAACTATATAGAGAATCAGGTTCTCTATTAGTTCCCACAGAACACACGCACACAACAGTAAGTAAATGGAATAATGGAGTTTTACATAGAAACTCCCAGCTCACGGGATCAAAAACCACGACCTATGCTTGTAGTTTTTCAACTTCACTACTGAGAAATTTTATATTACAACCTATTGTAACCTAGGAATTAATCTCTTAATCCCTTTCTAAATTGTAACACTTTATTACAAACCACTTTGTAATTACTTTATTACAAATACTTAACAACTCGACTAACTCTAGCCAAGACACAAACACAAGGGTTTATAATTTACGAAAGATCTTCTACAGAAATTCTTCTAAGTAAGCGGGGTAGAAGTTACAGATGAAGAACAAATAATAAAGATTCAACAAACCTAAGAACTTAAGATATCTTCAATCTTTGTATCTAGTCCTTGGTTATGTTGTTCTTCGTTCTTAATGCCCTTGAGAATCACTTGCAAGATTTACACAGACTTGAGAGAATGCTTCATGAGTTCTTGAATGTGCAAGTGATTTGTGTTTTCTTTTCTTGATGTTAATATATCATTAATTACATCACTTGGATGATGTAATCAAGTTAGGTAAAGAGCATTCCCCATAAAGTTGATTGTTGCACTGTTTCTGCATCGTAGCGTGTGCAGGCAACAACTTGATAGCTATGAAGAGTTGACTTGTACAGTCACCTCACAAACTAGTAGCTATATGTGCCCTCTGCTGTTCCTTTAACTCGGAAGAGTTGAACTGTGTCCCCAACTGGAGACTTGTTGACTTGTATAGTCACCTCAGGAACTGGTAGCTATCTGTTCTCTCTACTGTTCCTTTGACTCTGAAGAGTTGAACTGTGTCCCTAACTGGAGACTTGTTGATCTTTAAGTTCTTGAGGATGTGTATCAGGTTCCTTATCTAGTTCTTGACAGTAAGTTTGTTAAATAATCAAAACATAAAATGAAGGTACTTATAACCAATCAATTTTCCCCTTTTTGATGATGACAAACTTAAAATTGATAATCCTACAAAGATCCACAAAAACCAGATAATGTACCAGGAACCTTACAAAGTTCCCCCTGAGTTCGTACTTCCCCCTTAATAAGTGCACTGCTTCTTCTTAATTCTTAATTTATTTTCCCCCTTTTGGCATCATTAAAAACACAAACAAGGAACAACGTAAATAAGTCTAGATGACAAAATTATACTTCAAGTCCCCCCTAAGAACCAGAGTGAATTGTATTCCACTTAAATATGTTCCACGTCTTGTTAATCTGTTCCCAATCTTGTTCCCCCTCAATTATTTTCCCCCTTTTGGCATCATAAAAAGATCAGTAACAAGCATCAAGCAAAAAGAAGTCCAGCTTGGTTAATCATGCCACATGTGTGCACACATACATGACTGGAAACTTAACATAAGAGCAAGGCATACACAACAAAAGGAGGAAGCTTTCATAAATTTTGGATAATTAATCAAGGAGCAGTTCCATTGTTTCCAAACACATCCACAAAATAAAAATAGCATAAACAAAAGTACCAGTCATAACATCATCAGAACTAAAACAGAGGACAGACACTAAGAACTTGACACTTAGGAAACGGACACTGCTTAGGGAGCACTGGAAGGTAAAGGCTTAGATTAGGAGGCAAGGTTTAGAATAAGGATGTCCATTCAAGCATTGGCTGACACCTTCTCATTGAGTATTCTCTCCTTCAGGCCTCAACCTATTTCCTGAGGTCGGCATTTTCTCTTGTGAGATGGGTAACCTCTATGCTTTGAGAGCTGCTGGAACTAGGTGCCTCCTGAACGTGCAATGCATTAGCTGCTTGTTTGCTCTGTAATCATCATGCGTGTCTACCTGTAACAGTATACATATGAGTTAGACTTTTCCAGAAAATACTTTTTAACTAATTTTACATGTACATTTCTATCATAGCCAATCATTGAGGGACTAAGTTCTCAGTTGGGTTTTATTAACCCCAGTGCCAGGCGATTTCTTTCAAAATGCTCTCTACTCAAGGCTTTGGTGAATATATCTGCAATTTGATCTTTTACACGGCAGAACTTCATGTTTATGTGCCCTTTCTCAACATTGTCTCTGAGAAAATGACGTTGCACATCAATATGCTTTGTTCTCTTGTGTTGAATTGAATTCTTTGCCATGTTGAGTGCACTAGTATTGTCACATAGTAAGGGCACACACTCACAGATTACACCAAAATCTTCCAGCTATTTTTTAATCCATAACAGTTGAACACAACAAGATACAACAGCCACATATTCAGCTTCTGCAGTAGAGAGGTCCACTGAGTTTTGTTTTTCTTGTACCCCATGAAATCAAACATGAACCCAGAAAAAGTTCCATGCAAGAAGTGATTTTCCTATCCACCAAGATACCTAGCATACTCAGCATCAATATACCCTATTAAGTCAAGGTTATCTCCTGAGGGATACTAGAGAACCAGGTCCTATATCCCTTTGAGATATCATAGGATTCTCTTGGCAGCTTTCAGATGAGATTCCTGTTAACTTATCATTATCCCCTTGGGAGTTTGCTTCACTTGTAAATCTAAGAAGAAATTCATTTCCCCCATCATACTCATTTCTAACTCACTTCCTATGAGTTTTACAATTTCATCACATAGAGAGTCAACTGTTGCTCCAAAGATGATTTCATCAACATAGATCTACACAATGAGCAGGTTCCTTCCTTGCTTCTTCAGAAAAGGAGTGTTGTCAATTTTCCCTCTTGTAAAGCCATTTTATAGAAGGAATTTTGACAACCTTTCATGCCAATCACAGGGAGCCTGTTTTAACCCATATAAAGCCTTGTCGAGTTTAAAAACGTTCTTCCGAACTCATCAAGTTTGTTTCTGAATACCCTCCTGGTTCCTATAATAGTTCTGTTAGCAGGTCATGGAACCAGGTTCAACACATTGTTCCTCTCAAACTGATGGAGCTCTTCTGGCAAAACTGCAATCCAGTCTGCATCTTTCAATGCTTCCTTGATATTCTTGGTCTCTATTTGAGAGAGAAAGGCTGAGAAGGCAAGTGAGTTTTTTGTCTTTGATCTGGTTTGAATTCCTCAGCAGCTGGAGTTCCATGTACAACATCCACAACTCTGTTTTCTGCTTAAGATATTGTGATTGAGGACCAAGTTCCTCTATGTCGGGTAGAGGCTCATCTTTAGTTCTGAGGAACAAGGTCCATGTAAATCTTGAGTAGTCATCCACAATGACGAAAATATGTACCTCTTTCCTCCTTTACTTGGCACCCTCATAGGTCAAAATAGATCCATATGGAGGAGATCAAGTGTCCTTGAGATGCTAACTTCCTTTTTGGGCTTGAAAGAGGATCTGTCTTGCTTTCCTTTTACACATGCATCAAACACCTTGTAATCCTTGAATCTTGACTTGGAAAGACCACGCACCAGGTCCTTCTTAACCAATTTGTTCAGCAACGTGAAACTTGCATGACCCAGCCTTCTGTGTCATAGCTCAGCATTATCATTAACAACACTCAGACAAATAAGATCCCCATTTTGAAAGGACTCAATGTTAGCAACATAGATTTTTTTGTATCTTGTGGACACTAACATCACTTCACCAGTCACAAGATTTGTGACTATGCCTATTTTAAATACAAATTCCATTTTGTTACCCTTGTCACAGATTTGGGAAATACTCAGCAAGCTATACTTCAACCCCTTCACGTAGTACGCATTTTTGATAGAGTGGGATAGAGACTTCCCGATCCTTCCAACTCCCAGAATGTATCCCTTCTTGGCATTTCCAAAGGATACACTCCCTCCCTGCAGGGCCTTCAGTGAAAGGAAATCATTTGTACTTCCAGTCATATGCTTTGAGCAACCGCTATCCATGTGCCTCTGTTGACTGCTCCCTTTCACTATTCCATGCACAAGGAAATCAAGGGTTAGACTTAGGAACCAAACAAGTTTGGTTCCCTTGGTCCAAGCAAGCATTATACGGTTTTTATGTGAAGGACCAGGTTCCCTAGCAGCAGTTGCTTTTTCAGCAAAAACTTTATTTTTCTATTGAAACTGAATTTTGGCCTTACAATTTTCTTTAAAGAGCCCAGCATTGCTACAGTGAGTCCAAAGCTAATTTTTAGGTACTGTAACGTACTTGCTATGAGGGTTGTAGGGAGTCTTTTCCCTTTGGAACCCGATTTCCTGCCTGTTTCCCCCATTTTTTTTGTACAAGGCAGTGATAGCATCAGAGGACTAGGTCCACTTAAGTGATTTTTCAATATCACTCTTCACTTTTCCTAGTTCTTCCTGAAGTTGTTTGTTTTTCTCAAGATCGGCACACAAACTAGATTTCACTAATCTTAACTTATTTTCAAGCTTATGGTGTGCCTCGCTTTCAACTTCCTTTCCCTTTTGAGTGTTCACATGCCTATTTTTCCCTCTTAGCTCCTCAAGTGTTTCCTTTAGGTCTATAACTACTACCAATAGTTCGTCTCTCTCGTTCTCTATGTTTGAAATTCTCTTAGTCAAGGTATCCTTTTCCCTTTTTAAACTCTTAATAGTCTCCTTTAGATCAACTGCAACCACCACTAAATCATATCTCTCGTGTTTTATTTCTCCTAAATCCATGGTTAGCACATTTTTTTCATTAATTAGACTGTAATAAGAATCAATTAAAATATTTGCCAAAGACATTAGCTTCTTTTGACAATAGAATTTCAAATTTCTTTGAACATCTAGAAGGTTTACCTCATCATCATCGTCGTCATCTCTATCATCATCAGACTGCGCCATCAAGGTAAAAATAGAGTCATACTCAACTGCTTCACTTTCCACTGCCATCATGGAGCTGTTACCTTGAACATCATCTTCTCTGGATTCACTGGAAGAGTCTCCCCATGTAGCAAGAGCTTGTTTCACAACGTTGTCAGCGACGTCTTTTCTTTTGAATCTTTTATCAGGAACCCGGTTCCTCTCATTCTCCTTTTTAGTGTTGTCTTTATAATGATCCTACTTATGAAGAGGACAATCTTTAATGAAGTGTCCAGGATTTCCACACTTATGACAACAATCATGTCCTTGGAAATTCATGTTGGAACTTCCTTTTATTGGAATCCCACTATTTTTTTGGATCATCTTTTGGAATTTTTGAGTGAGATACTCCATGTCGGATTCATCACCACTTGAATCCTTGTTCTTATCCTTGAGAACCAGGTTCTTCTCCTTCCTGGGCTCTCTTCTTTCGATATCCTTCTTCCTCTTCATCTCATAAATTTTGAGATTTCCACTCGTCAATAGTCAGCTTTTGTGGGTCTTTGGCTTCAATGATAGCATTAACCTTGCTCTCCCAGGAACCTGGTAGAATACTGAGTATCTTCCGAACCAGCTTGTTGGTTGGAACGATTTAACCAAGTGAATGAAGCTCATTGATTATGGAGGTGAAGAGGGTATGCATATCTTGAATGGACTCATCCTCTCTCATTTTAAAGAGTTCATACTCAGTTGTCAGCGTATCTATTTTGGACTCTTTACCTGAGTAGTCCTTTCATGAGCCGTTTGAAGAGCTTCCCACATTTACATGGTAGATTTACATGCTGAGATACGATTATACTCGTCTGGTCCAATACCACACACAAGAATCTTCTTCACCTTGAAGTTCTTCTCAATAACTTTTCGATCAGCACCATTGTATTCTTTCTTATTATTGGAACAGTCTTTGTTCCCTCTCTAACAACCTTCATAGGGAAAAATGGCCTATCACAAATCACTTCCCAAATGTCGAAATCTTCAGCCATAATGAAGTCACACATTCTTGTTTTCCACCAACCATAGTATTGGCCGTTGAATCTAAGGGGTCTATAGGTTAAATGTCCTTCCTCGAAGTTTGGTGGAGCAGCCATGATGAGTATCCTTTCTAGGTGTTAACCTTTTAGAAAGAACCTGCTCTGATACCAATTGATAGAATTTAAGGTTCCACCAAACTATATAGAGAATCGGGTTCTCTATTAAATCTCACATAACACATGCACACTACAGTAAGTAAATGGCACAATGGTGTTTTACGTGGAAAACTCCCAGCTCACGGGATCAAAAACCACGACCTAACCTTGTAGGATTTGAACTTCACTACTGCGCAACTTTAGATTACAACCTATTGTAACCTAGAAATTAAGCTCTTAATCCCTCACTACTTGTAACACTCTATTACAAGTCACTTTGTAATAACTCTATTACAAAGACATTACAACTCGACTAACTCTAGCCAAGACACAAACACAAGGATTTTTGATTTACAAAAGATCTTCTAAAGAAATGCTTCTAAGTAAGTTGGGTAGAATTTACAAATGAAGAACAATTAAAAAGACTCAACAAACCTAAGGACTTAAGCTATCTTCAATCATTGGATCTGCTCCTTGGTTATGTTGTTATTTGTTCTTGATGCCCTTGAGAATCACTTGCAAGATTTACACAGACTTGAGAGAATGCTTGATGAGTTCTTGAATGTGCAAGTGATTTGTTTTTTCTTTGCCACACATCACTTGGATGATGTAAGAAAGTTAGGTAAAGAGCATTCCCCATAAAGTTGACTGATGCACTGTTTATGCACTGTAGCGTGTGCAAGCAGCAACTTTACAGCTGTGAAGAGTTGACTTGTACAGTCACCTCACGAATTGGTAGCTATTTGTTCCCTGTACTACTCCTTTGACTCAGAAGAGTTGAACTATGTCCCTAACTGGAGACTTGTTGACTTGTACAGTCACCTCGGGAACTGGTAGCTATTTGTTCTCTCTACTGTTCCTTTGACTCTGAAGAGTTGAACTATGTCCCCAACTGGAGACTTGTTGATCTTTATGTTCTTGAGGATGTGTATCAGGTTCCTTATCTGGTTCTTGACAGTAAGTTTGTTAAATCATCAAAACATAAAACGAAGGTACTTATAACCTATCAGGACAAACAAAACATATGAACTAATCACAAGGATCTCACCCTAATAGAACTCCACTACGACACGCAGCCCAGTCCATACATACTAACCCACAAGAAAATACGAGGATCCCATCCTCATCTCCAAATTACAAGTAGGATAGATAGCACACCAACTTAAAACCCTTCACTAACTCAATTTCGTAGAACAAAATCACAACACATAACAGACTTTCCATACTGATAGGGCACCCAAATAATAAGTCATAGCCAAACCATCTAGAAGTTACATCAAAACCTATCATATTAAGTAACAGAAAGTTCATCCTAGTCCCATAACTCTCAATAGTAAAAAAAAAATGATATACACGTGATACCACTTTAGAATCTCTCAACATGGATAAACACATAAGTAAAGTACAAGATTCACGAAGCACACCCATATATGAAGTAATATAGGGGGACTCACTCCGATAAATATGACCAGATCAAAATAATACTGATGCTCCTCATGACAAATCGAAACCATACCTGTAATGACATCATCTAGTGCAGCGGCCTCAGCCCTACCATGCGAAGCATATCAACGAGTCTGGCCTCTCCCTCTAGGACGCCTCTACCCATTTGTTCTCCTCCTCTAGTTGGCTACGCATGTGAAGTAGCAATTAGAATGGGGCCCATAGCCTGAGTGCCTTAAAATCCACCTATCCCAAACCTGGGACAATCCCTCACGATGTGCTTAGTATCGCCACACCCCTCTGTGGGCATGGCTGCTAGTACTGAGTCTGTGCAGGATGACTAGGATAACTATTGTAGGAACCCCATACAGGTGGAGCACTAAAAGACAACTTCTCCATATAAGTATCCTGAGGTCCCTGACTAGCTGAAGCACCACGAGTAGTTTGAAGTGCGAACTGGACCTGTCAACTGATTGAACCTCCTCCATGATGGATCAAAGCTGAAGAGTAGAATCCACTGAATCCACGAGAACCTTGAGACCTTTTGCACTACTTATCTTCCCTCTCCTCAACCTGAATATGCTCTAACCTTCTACATATCTCCACAACATGCTAAAATGGAGTATGAGCCTCCAACTCCCAAGACATATTGATTCTAAGACCATAACTAATCCCCTCAATAAATCACCTGGCCCACTCTTTAACGATAGAAACTAGATTAGGTGCATGACGGGATAACTCACTGAACCTAATGGCATACTCTGACACCGTCACGGTGCCCTAACATAGCTGGTCAAACTCCTTGTGCCGCATATCTCGGAGGGCTTGGGGGGAAAAACTCTCTCAAAAACATCTCTAAAAATTGAGCCCAAGTGAGTGGGGAAGCATCAGCTGGCCTACCCTCCTCGTAATATTTCCACCACTTATACGCTATTCCCGATAGTTGAAATGTAGTAAAGGCTACTCTGCTTACCTCCACAATGCCCATGGTGCAGCGAATACGGTGACACTTGTCCAGAAAACCATGTGCGCCCTTAGTCACTACGCCACTATAAGTAGGTGGGTGATAAATCTTGAACCACTCAAGTATTTGTTGCTCTTCCTCAGATGCCTCTAGCCTGGCCTCAGCGCTGAACCGCGATCAATCCCGCTTGAGCCAATGGTGGCGACTGGTGGCTCCGGTACCTGTCCTCCAACAGGAGCTACTAGTGGCTCCTGCACTACTGCTCTGGTAGGTGCTCTAGCTGGGGCACCTGCCTCTCCTCGGACTCTACCTCATTCCCGGCCTCTCACGGCTCTAGCAGAGGGTACGGGTGTTTGTTCGACTGGTATGGTAGTGTGTGTCCTCACTATCTGTGAGAGAATAGAAATACAAAGGCTCAAGCACCAAAAATAATAACTCTGAACGATATGACTGAAAGATGTGGTATTCTTATAACAGTTATGTAACCTCTTGAAGATAAGTACATACGTCTCTATACTGATCCGCAAGACTCTACTAGATTTTCTCGTGACTTGTAGAACCTATGAACCTAGAACTCTTATACCAAGTTATCACAACCCAAAATCACACCTTAGGCATCGTGATGTCACCTAGTCTCTAAGACTAGGTAAGCCGATTACTTAGAATAGTTAAGCCAGTTTAACAATGATATTTTATAGCAGAGTTTGATATAAATACCGAAATAAAGGTGATACAAGCCTACACAGTAAAAATTAGAACAATCTATCCAATACTAGGTAATATAAAGTCCCGAACTCTAATTGCATTGATGTGCCGGAGAATTTCGGCACATTTAATATCAAATTGCTTAGATTGTAGCTTATTTTTAAGAGCATTTACCTTTTATACTTATGGAATTTTGATGTTTTGCAGTGCATGAGGCTTAAACACTCAAGAACATGGAAAAGAGATCAAAAAGCTGACAAAGTGAGGAAAAGAGCAAAATGTGATCGCATAATTAACAAGAGGAGACTGTATATCAGCTATGCGGACCGCAAAATGCACAAATAGATCGCACAATTCAACAGAATATTTGGAAAAATTTCAGAGCAAAAATGCAGTCCATTATGCGATCGCATAACTGGTTTGCGAGACGTAGAATTGACCGTGAACCTCCAACGCCAGAAGCCAAGCTCAAAAATGCGATGCAACTCTGCGATCGCATATCAAAAATGCGGATGCCACATCAACGATGCGGAGACGCACCTGGATCCTAGGGTTTTCATATGCGATGGTTTCGTGAAGAATGCGAACCGCATTCCTGTTATGCGACAGGAATGCGGTCGCATAGTAGACCTGGAAGGGTAATTTTGTCTGTTTTTGACCCCGAGCTTGAGCCCACTATAAATAGATTTATTGGAATTTTGTGGGTCATTCTTGTCTGGTTTTAGAGCTACAATACACACTTTGAATATTCCTCACTTTTGGAAGCTTTAGAAGTGAAGATTCCTCCATTCTTGTAAGCTTCATGACATTAAATACTCTCATCTTTTTGTCTTTAAACATGAGTAGCTAGTCTTAAATACTAAGATTGTGGACCCTAAATGGGTGTTATGTTATTGGGTTTTTAACATTGAATATATATATATAATGATTGGTTGATATTTATTTACTTCTCATTCTTCATTTATTGTTGGTGGTTGCAAAAATTGACAAGTGCAATTAATTCTTTCTTAGATTGGAAAAGTGAGTTAGATTGGTAGGAGTAAATATCAAAGACTCAAGGCTTTAAACCTTGTTTAATAAATCGCTTAGGAATAAGTGAGTTTTATTTGGAATTAATTGATTACTCTTCATTGTAACTCTTTTATATTTGGGAAAATCATAAAGAGGAAATACTACCCTATTATTGGAAAATATTGGGTGGTCATTTAGAAATCATTTGCATATCTAAAGAACCTTCCATTAGAAATATATCATATTAATACCCATTAGCATTACACTTCATTGAAGAGGACGCAACATTGGTTTAGTTAATCACATTAATTACAACTCTAATTAATCATACTTGTCACTATTGCAATTAAATTATTACAAAAATCAATTCCATATTCTTGTTACATTAACGGAATAGAGATACGATTTAAGTTGAGATTCGCACTACCAAAGTAATCTTTTCAAACCTATTCCCTGTGGGATTCCACCCCAACCTTGTTGGGTTATTATATTTGATTTAACCGCTTTACACTATTTTAAGGTGTAATTTGAGCGTATCAAATTTTGGTGCCGTTGCCGGGGAATACAGTTTTGAAATCACTAGATAGTGTGTACTTTACTTTATATCTTTTTCTATTCCATCACATGTTGCTTGTTTTATTTGGTGTACTAGGTCGAAATGGCCAATTTTTATGATGAAGAGGAGAACCCTTTTGCTGATATCGAAGAATACATTGACGACACCAATGTTATCCTCCCTCCGGTGGTTGGTGCATCTACATTCAAAGTGGATCATGGGATGATTCTAATGCTAAAGGCGGAAGTATTGTTCCATAACTCAACAGATGATGATCCAACGCAACACCTAAGGAGTTTCTTGGGTGTATGCGCCATGCATAAACAAACCAATGTGACGGATGATGCTTTGAAGTTGCGGGTATTCAAGTAGTAGTTGGCGGGAGAAGCAAAAAAATGGCTTCAAAACTTTCCTCCTCAAACTCTAACAACATGGCCTGAGCTTGTCCGAGCCTTCTTAGCAAAGTGGTTCCAAGATAGCAAAAAGTCAGAGCTCAGAGATAAAATAATTTTCTTCAAGCAACTGCCGGGGAAACACTTACACGAGGCATGGGACCGGTTCAAGCTATACCTAGTGAGATCACCAAATCATGGGTTCCCAGACCATATTCTCATGGAGAAGTTCTATATGGGTTTGGACCCACTATCCCAGTCCATTGCTAAAAATTCCGCAGATGGGTCCTTCATGGATAAGTCATTTGCTAGGATTACTCAAATTCTAGAAAAAATGGCAAAGCATAATCAAGCATGGCATTCGGAGGACACTACCAACATTGATGTGCTAACAAAGATGTTCATTGAGAGTCAAGCAAAAAGGGTAAATATGGTAGAAGACATGCATTTAATGGGGAATCAAGATTGTGAAGAAGCCAATTATGTCCAAAACTCTCAAGGTGGTTACCGCCAACAAAATAATTGGAGGCCAAACCCGCAAGGGCAAGGCCAACAAAATTGGTGAAATGATCAAGGATCTTGGAACAACAACAACAATTATGCCAATAGAAGTTCCAACCCTTATGTTCCACCAAGAGGGAAATATTCCAACTCCTCACAATACAAGGAGGGGCCTTCGAATGAGTCCAAAATGGAGGGGATGCTTGAGAGAATTTTGCAAAATCAAGAGAGAAGTGATGAAACAATGAAAAACATGTCCGAGGTAGTGGGATCACACACCGCCTCCATTAAAAAGCTCGAGACGCAAATGAGGGATTTGTCACGAGAACAAACTCCCAAGCTAAAAGGTACTCTTCCTAGTGACACGTTGGTCAACCCAAAAGGTGGTGCAAGCAGACCATATTCTCATTTCATGGCCATCATAACTAGAAGGTGCTCCAAGATGAAAGTGAGCAAGTGGTTGATGTAGAAAATCTTGATCAAGCAGTGGAAACACAAGTTGAGTTGCTGGATGATGTGGACATTGAGAAGCTCTCCCATGAGGTAAAGATCCAAGAAGCAAAGCAAAAAAAGGGTAAGGAAAAAGTGAAGGAGACCCCAAAAGCTCATCCGCCAATTCCTCGACCCACTCCTCCATTCCCTCAAAGGCTTGCAGGAAGGGTGGATGATGGAAAGTTTGAAAAGTTATATGACATCTTGAAACAATTGTTGGTAAACATCCCATTCTTGGTCATTGATGTAGTTGATGAGGTTGAAGATGCTATTGAGATGAAGATGGAATAAGAATGCCTCGGCGAGGCTTTGGCGGTAATCTTGGTGAACTTTGATGGTGAAGATATTGAGGGGTATGTTGAAATAGTGAACGCATTGGAAGGGCGTGGATCTTACACATATGCACTAAAGAAGCTTTCTCTTGACTTAGAGAATCGAGCTACCCCTCCCGCAAAACCCTCAATCATTGAGCCACCACAACTTGAGCTCAAACCACTTCCATCACACTTGAGGTACAAATTTCTCGGCTATAATAACGCTTTACCGGTAATCGTGTCTTCTCTGTTGAATGACGTGCATGTTGATGAATTAATGAATGTATTGCGGGAGCACCGACAAGCACTTGGATGGACAATTGCCGACATCTGAGGAATCCCCGCCGGGATATGTGAGCACAAAATTCAATTGGAAGAAGGGAGCAAGCCAAGTGTGGAACATCAAAGAAGATTAAATCCTTCAATGCAAGAAGTAGTCAAGAAGGAAATAATCAAATGGTTGGATGCTGGGGTTGTCTACCCATTGCGGATAGTCCATGAGTGAGTTCGGTACAATGTGTGCCAAGAAGGGAGGCATGACGGTGATTCCCAACGAAAATAATGAGCTTATCCCCACGCGAACGGTCACCGGATGGAGAGTATGCATGGACTACCGGAAGCTTAACAATGCCACTTGCAAGGATCATTTCCCTATGCCTTTTATTGATCAAATGCTTGATCGGCTAGCGGGAGGATCCTTTTATTGCTTCCTCAATGGATATTCCGGCTACAATCAAATTAATATAGCCTTGGAGGATCAAGAGAAAACCACATTCACTAGCCCGTACGGGACCTTGCCTTAGTCGGATGCCCCTTGGTTTATGCAACGCTCCGGCTACTTTTCAATGATGCATGATGTCCATTTTCTCCGACATGGTGGAAGACTTCCTAGAAGTTTTCATGGTTGATTTTTTATTGGTCGGTGACTCCTTCGAGCATTGTCTTGACAACCTTAGACAAGTGCTTAAAAGATGTGAGGAGACCAACCTCGTGCTTAATTGGGAAAAATGCCACTTCATGGTGGACGAGGGCATCGTCTTGGGGCATAAAATTTCAAAAAGTGTCATTGAAGTTGATCGGGCAAAGATTGAGATCATTTCCAAGCTCCCTCCACCAATATCGGTAAAGGGTATTCGAAGCTTTCTTGGGCACGCCGGATTTTATCGGCGCTTTATCAAGGACTTTTCAAAAATTGCAAATCCTATGTGCAAGCTCCTTGATAAAGATGCCAAGTTTGTGTTCGATGAGAAGTGTCTCAAGGCATTCGAGGAGCTCAAGGAGAAGTTCACCACGGCACCTATTATTGTCACACCGGATTGGTCTCTTCCATTCGAGCTCATGTGTGACGCTAGTGGTGTAGCAATTGGAGCGGTTTTGGGAAAACGGCACAAACAAGTTCTTCATCCGGTTTATTATGAAAGCAAGACACTCAATAGTGCATAAATGAACTATACGGTGACGGAGCAAGAGCTTCTTGCTATTGTGTATGCTTTTAAGAAGTTCTGAGCTTATTGTTTTGGATCTAAGGTGGTGGTCTACAATGACCATGACTCTCTTCAACACCTCGTGGAAAAAAAAGATGCCAAGCCAAGACTAATCCGGTGGGTCCTCTTGTTAAAAATAATTTGATGTTGAAGTCAAGGACCGAAAAGGCACCAAGAGCAAGTGGCGGACCATCACTCTAGACTTGAAGAAGACGGGTGAACAAAGGATGATCTTGATATCAATTATGCCTTTCCCGATGAGCATATCTTGGCATTATCGTCATCAACCACTCCTTGGTACACCGACATTACCAACTACTTGGTTAGTGACCTAATCCCGGATGATTTCGAAGCATACCAAAAGAAGAAGTTCTTAAAGAGAGTGTCGGAAATATTATTGGGAAGATCCATTCTTGTTATGTATATGTGCATACAACATTATTAGAAGGTGTGTTCCAGAGGAAGAAATGATGCAAATTCTGAAAGCATGCCATGACTCACCGGTGGATGGTCATCACGGAGGGTATCGGAAGGCGGAAAAAGTGCTTGAATGTGGTTATTATTGGCCGTCCCTATATCATGATGCCAACCAAATGGTCAAATCTTGTGACCAATGCCAGAGACAAGGATCAATCTCCAAGAGACATGAAATGTGTATGAGCTTTGTGATGGAGGTTGAAATTTTTGATGTGTGGGGCATTGACATTATGGGGCACTTCGTGAGTTCCAGTGGTATGAAGTACATTCTGGTAGTTTTGGACTACGTGTCCAAATGGTTAGAAGCTATTGCCTTGCTGAACAATGAGGCAAGAAGTGTGACTGCATTTTTAAAAAAGAACATATTCACGAGGTTTGGCACTCCTAGAGCCATTCTTAGTGATGGTGGTTCTCATTTCTGCAACAAAGCTTTCACTGGGCTGCTAGAGAAATACGGTGTCATACACAAGGTAGCCACTCCTTATCATCCCCAATCAAGTGGACAGGTAGAAGTCTCCAATTGGGAAATCAAGAACATTCTAGCAAAGACAATGAATGCAAACAGGACCGACTGGTCAAGGAAGCCGGATGACGCATTGTGGGCATACCGCATGGCATACAAAACTCCCATTGGTACTTCTCCCTACTGGTTAGTGTTTGGTAAGGCTTGTCATCTACCCGTGGAACTAGAGCACAAGGCCATGTGGGCTCTGAAGAAGTTCAATTTGCACTGGACTGAAGCTGCAAACTTGAGGCTAACTCAACTCAACGAAATGGAGGAATTCCATTTCCATGCTTATGAAAGTGCAGCTGTGTATAAGGAAAGAATGAAATTTGTCCATGACAAGAAGATTTTGAAACGGTAGTTCAAGTACGGGGACTTGGTGTTTCTTTTCAACTCAAGACTCAAACTGTTTTCGGGCAAGCTCAAATCAAAATGGTCCGGTCCTTTCAAAGTGGTAGATGTGTCTCCATTTGGCGCTGTGGAATTAGCAACTGAGGACGGGCTCCACACTTTCAAAGTAAATGGCCAACGCATCAAACACTACTTTGGCACAGATGGAGAGAAGCATGTGGTAGAGCAATTGGCTCTCAAGGATGGTCCTTGCCCTATCGATGAATGAATTCAAAAGAATGCCAACTTCGTCGTGCCGCGACGTTAAATCAAGCGGTTTATGGGAGGCAACCTATGTGTGGTAACACTCTTTTGTTTTTTAAATTTTGGTTTTTGAGTAAATAGGGTTCTTTGAGCAATTTAAAGAGTGTGTTATAGTGCAGGTGGTTCAAAAGACCACAAAAATTAGGGTAAACTTACAAATGAAAGGGAAGCTGAGAAAAACTGCCCAGTTTGCGACATAAATGCGATCACATTTTCACTATGCGGACCGCATTCTTATCGCAGACCTGGGCAGTGAGTTGGGCATTTTCGGATGGCTGAAATGCGATGCCAAGGTGCACTATGCGAACCGCATTTTCGTTATGCGATCGCATAGTGCATCACATTGTGAACCTTGGGTAAGATTATGAATATACCTCCGCATAACCAGTATGCGGTCGCATACTAAGCTATGCGGCCAATTTTCCATCGCATATCGGCCAAGTAAGTTACCTACCCTTTTCGCATTTCTGATACCCTACGCTATCACTAACCGTTCATTCTCACTAACACAAAAACATCAAAACAAAGATAAAAAAAATATTAAAAAAAAAGGGAGAGAAAGACGAACAAAAGAGAAACAACTAAATTCACACTGCACGGCATAACACAAAATGACATATGTGGAGTATCCTATTGATTTTTGCTTCATTTTCGTCATCATCTGGTACGTTTCTCTCTTCTCATCTCAATCCCTGTTAAATTATTTTAGTCTAGGATTAAATTCTGTTGAAATTGTTTGATCCTTTTGGTTTTGCACGTTTTATTTCCCTGTTATCTCTGGGTGTGTGTCTTCTCATAAAAGGAGGGGGGACCCGTGAAAAATAATTGTAAACAAGGCTTGGTAGGTAGTAAAATTCGAATAGCCATTGATGGGTTGAGTAAAGCTCTGAGGACAATGAGTTTTGTGGTCCGCATACTCGTTGTGCGATCGCATTCTCCGTCGCATTCTAAACCCTAGGTCAACTGAGGAAGCGACAGGTCTGCGATCGCATAGTTGATATGTGGACCGCAGAGACGTCGTAGACATGCACAGTGTAAGCTCCAGTTCAACTCATTGTTTGCGACAGGTCTGCGATCGCAGACTCACCTTTGCGGTAGGTTATGCGATCGCATAGTGGTATCACTAATTTTTGTGTTTAATTTTGTGATTACTATGCGAACCGCATAATGGATATGCGATCGCATATGTCATCGCATTGTTGATTCTTTCAAGCAGTTAGCAACTTTACGACAGGTTTGTGGTCCGCATAGTGGTTATGCGATCGCATAACCTGTCGCATATTGGATTTTTCCAATTAAAATTTTGCTTATGTCTGCTACACCACTCACACATCTTTTTTTTGCATATATGCCTCGCAAACATATACCTTCAGCCAGTAAAAGGGCCTCCTCAACCTGGCAAGCACCTCCGGCAAAACGTTCACGTCAAGCACCTCCATAATCTATTGATGAACGTTCTTCCCAGTCTGATGAGGAGGAAACTTTGCCGGAGGTTAGTCTAATGGATGAGGAAAGGAGGAAATAGGGTGATGATGTCAGCTCAGGTTCCCACTCCCTAACTCCAGATCTCTGTATAAAGCGGAGCTTGAAAAGCGGAAGATACTGGCAGAGAAGCAGTTGAGTCTCAACGGCCTCCAAGACCAATATCTCCACATTCTAGAAAATATCAAGGCTAGAAAGTGGGAGTGCCTCACAGAGCTGCCCGGGGAGTATAATGAAACAATATTGAGGGAATTTTATGCCTCCTACGGGGCCTCCAGGAATTCTCATCACAAACACAACAAGATATTTAGTGAACAAGTTTTGGTTCGGGGAAGGAAGTACCATGTCACACGGCCGCCATCCATGCTCATTACTTTTCATCAGGGTGCCCGAGCACGGCTGAGTATGCTTCCAGATTAGCCAACAAAGACGGCGAACGTGCTTGGGTTGCATCTGTGATTGCCAGAGGAACCCCAGCCTGGATTGAACCTAAGTACAAAATCTACAAGGAGGATCTTACAAGAGAGGGGAGATTCTGGCTCAGCTTCGTCACTTCACGCTTGGTCCCAACCAAAAATGAGACAGAGATAAGCATTGAGAAAGATATTATCATTGCTTGAATCATGACCAGGATCACGATTGATGCGAGTGACATCATCTTCAGGGAGATAAGAGTCCGGGCATGGCAGAAACAAACATCATTCCCCTTCCCATGCTTGATCACAGCCCTCTGCAGGGCTGCAAAGGTTCCTTTGATGCCACATTCTGACAGGAAAGGCCAAACAGAGAAGGACATCGACATCACTCTCATTAGTGATGCGGTGCCAAAGGTATCTGCTACTCCTCTAGATATTAAGATTCAGATTCCTACCGAGGCAGACCTCTCCGACTCCCAAACTCTTATGGCACCTCAGACTGCACAGGCATCCACTGCTGCTCCACAGCCTACCCCTAGGGCCAGTGCTTCACCACCTGTTGCACTTCCAGTTCTTTTACAGCTTGGTCTCCTAGCTCATCACACTAATGCTAAGGTAGACAAGCTCCTGAAGGACCTTCCCATACTTATCAGGCAGGCCCTGACCCCTATTCAGTCATCAGTGATGGCCTTACAGCAGAAGCATATATCTTACGATGATTTCCTGAAGAGGCTCGAGGCTAGGATTGAGAAGATAGAGCGTGGTGAGGTTGGATACCTACCAACGCTCCGTGCTGATGTGACTACTCTGAAGACTGAGCTCCACAAGCTGCAGAATTTGGAGTTTGATTTCTCGTCCTTCCTGCCCAAGGAAAGAGAGCAGGGAGCGGGCACTTCTGAGACTGGGCTGGGTCTTGACTTCTCTACACTCATGACAGCCCAGACAGCCCTGACTGTTGGAGCCTCGTAGCTAGGGCTGCTTACCGGGCGGATTGGGCGGTTATTTACTCTTAACAGTTTGGCTTATCGGTTATCGGCTTTTAAATGTATTAATCCGCTAGCCACCCGATAAGATATCGGTCGGATTGGTATCGGTTTACCTCTTATCGGATGGTTATCGGGCGGTTTATCGGCCTAATTATACCTATGGTAATCGTGCTGATTTAGAAGCACAACAGTCTCTGCCAGTATACACTTAAGTATTTGCAACAAATATACACTTTTCCTTTATAAACAAAAGCTTATACTTTTGTTACTGCCAAGTGTCATAAACTATTGTTGCAATGTTTTACAGAATTCAGTACTTCAGTTAACGTCCATTTGCAAATTACAGAATGGCAGTACTAAAAAGCAGAACACATTTGCAAATTGTACACAAACATAGTTTCTGCCCGCGCTACATATCCATATCTACTTATCCTATTTCAATTACATGAAAAACACAAGATAAATAATCAGAGGACGCTCATTTGAGAAGTTCAGCAGTAACAGGGCATTGGCCAAAATTCGCCTCTCAGCATCAACCAGTGTTACAGATCCCCATTGATTCAACCTGCTGAAAAGAAGAAGAAAAATGGTTTAGCAAAGTAATTCATAGAATCCATATTTTACGTGTTTGGTTTTACATATGGATACTCAATTGGAGCGGATATAAAGAAAGAGACATATTAGGCTCAATATATATGAGTGACTCAATCGATTGAGATGAGTTAAGAAAGACAAGTCCTAGGCGATATTACGTAAGTATTAAAGAAAAATTTATTTTCAAAATGAACTAAACGAGAAAACAATTGATGCTTACTAACTAAAGTAACTTACTAATAAAAATACTTAAACTAAATAAGGAACTATCTCTTGGAAATTAAGGAAACCTCAAAGTTTGAATTTACAAAAGAGACCACACGAATTAATGTCAAAGAAACAATTTTGTTTCTAAAGATGGAATCTAAATAAATGCTTAATTAGTTATTCTTTTCCTCTAAAAATTAGCCAGTCATTAAAAACAACACGTCAAAAATATTCTATTTTCCTTCAACTATGTCTAAAGAGACATACTATGATAGATCCAGTGTCGGACACTGATGAAATAATGCTTCCCACTGTTAGTTCAATTAAAAGTATATACACACTTATATACAAAAAATATTTGAGGCTTTGATGGGTTAAATTCGAATTATTACCAAATATATTAACACTACACGTCAATTACGGAAGGGTCTTTTCCATTGCTGGCTAAATATGAAGAAGAAAATTAAAATAATGAGTCGTGTGATAAATATAAGCATATCAACAACACTTATATACAACAAATATAGTAACAATATTATTACCTTGTTCAAGCTACTCGATTTTATCAAGATCTTCCTCAATACTAATATGTTGTTTTAATTTTTCATTTCGAAGCCAATCTTGAAGACACACTAGAGCTTGTACCAATTTAGGAGTTAATGAACTCCTAAATGAATCAAGAATAAGTTCTCCCGTACTAAACGCACATTCAGATGCCACACTTGAAACAGGAACAACTAATACATCACGAGCCATCTCCGCAAGAATAGGAAATCTATCGACTTCAATTTCCACCAAAGAAGAACATCAAATTCTTTAGTGTCATCCTCAATTTCTTCACCTAAATATTTATCTAACTCTGTTCTAGTATCAACACCTCCACTCCCACTTTTATATTTTTTTATATCTTGCATGAGTGATTCTAAAAGTCCTATATTTGGGGTGCTTGCTTGACTGCCGGTAAGCCCGGAAGTCGAAGTGTCCAATGAAGAACAATCTGAAGATGAAGCAAGCACAACACCTTTTGAGTTGGACCTTACATACTCACAAAATAATGAAGTCATGCACTTTGTCACTTCTGCTTGTATAGTTGGCAACTGATCTACACCAAACATCTTTGCAAGTGCATAGCCAACCGATTCGATCTTGTAACGTGGATCCAAAATACATGAGATAAAAATTATCTTGTTCATTTTCCCTGGATCACCCCAATACTTATCAAACTTTTCTTTCATATTCTTTGCCATTTCACTTAAAATTGTATCTTCATTTGCTATCAATTGCTTCAAATAAACAGCAACAGCGCAAATTTCAAGAAAATGAATATTAGATGTAACATAACGTGATCCAGATATTTTCAAAGTAAGAAGATAGAAGATTTCAAGAAACTTTGTAATTCTTTTTACATTCTCCCAATCACTACTCAAAAGTTCACCTGTAGGAATTCCAACATCAATATAAGAATGCTCAAGATAATGTCTCAAGCCAATTTCACTAGAAGCATAATGTGAAAATGCACTTTCAAATTCAACAGCCCTGCGCAACATCAAGTAGGTGGAATTCCACCTTGTTGGAACATCTGAGCATAAAGTTTTTTTACAATTGAGTTGTTCATCATCAAAACATTCTTGAAACCTCTTCAACCTCGCAGGAGACTGCCTAACATATCTCACTGCATGCCTAACACGTTCAATAGACACTGAAGATTCTTTTAAACCATCCTGGACCACAAGATTCATGATGTGAGCCATACATCTCACGTGAAGGTGAGTACCATTCATCAAATTAGTACTCATTTTTGTTAATTGCTTAGATAATTCTTTTACTGTCACGTCATTTGAGCTAGCATTATCAAATGTGACAGTGAAGATCTTATTGATCCCCCACTCACGTAAGCACATAACAATACCATTTGCCATATCTTCGCCTTTATGACTAACAATAGGACAAAAATTAATTATTCTCTTATGCATATTCCATTCACTATCAATCCAATGGGCAGTGATACACATGTAATTGATTCTTTGTATAGAAGTCCAGGTATCAGTGGTAATACATACTCTTTGTTTTGTTTCTATAAAAAACCTCTTCAACTTTTGCTTTTCTTAATTAAAAAGATCAAAACAATCCCTAGTTACAGTACTACGGCAAGGGATCCGAAAATAAGGTTGCGCCACTTTCATAAAGTCTCTAAAACCTTCTTTCTCAACAAATCTAAATGGAAGCTCATCAACTATTATCATACGACATAACGCCTTCCTACATTCTTCTTGATCAAATTTCCAAGTACCAACAGCTACGTCACCCTGACTACCCCTAGGAGCAGATTGAAAGCCTAAATTTGATTGTTTTTTATCAACAATAGTAGGGCGTTTAGGACA
>ML301761.1:0-14230 GCA_005239505.1 Nicotiana paniculata
CTACACTCGGGTGCGACAACTCATGTCCCCGTCTTCAACTTCAAAATTTAATAAAAATCACATATTGTAATTGCTGTTGCATTTCATGTGGCGTAATTATAATATGTCCAGAAAACAAATAAGTGCACGACATCGTGACTTATTTCAAGATAAATCCATAAACACTAAAAGCGGACTAAATGCACAATAGGCTAAAATACGTAAATAATCAGATAATTTAGGCCAAAGATTAATAGTTAAGCGACCGTGCTAGAACCACGGAACTCGGGAATGCCTAACACCTTCTCCCGGGNAAGCATCGTCAAAAATCTGGGTGGTGACTCAGAAATAAATAAATAAATCCCAAAGCCGAATAATGTCACTTTAATTGGAAAAACTCCCTTGTTACCCCTTCATTAAATCTGGGGGTGGTGAAAAGGGAGGTGTGACAGTTATGTAGTCGGCCATGCCCATAATCGTGATTTTGCAAGGACGTGATAGGATGTGTCTTGTCTTCTTTCTTATTCATCCTAACGTGTGTGGTGATTAGGGTCAAATAAACTACATCTTTCATTTATCTTGTTCATGTATGGTTCACCTGATAATAAAATTTGGCTAAAGGTTTAAAGATATCAAATGTTGACAAGCAACTGTCTCTCGGGAAAGAAAATCAACAATTTAATAGATAAGGACAATGAAAGGGTCATTGTTCCATAACAAGGAGCTTTCTTTCCGCTAACATGTGTAATGGAGTCCATTCCCGAAATTAGTACGATTTCACCATTATAGCAATATGAGAGTTCAATCACATAGATACTTACCTCCATGCGAAGGGAAATTGAGATATCGACGAAAATAATGGATAGACATGAGAAAAATGGGTAACAGAATAGTGCTCTAGAGTCATCATGCAACTGAAAGATTGTAGGGAACATAAAAATATCCTTAATAAAGTTCATAAAGTTGAAACTACCAAGCATACCATTTTTGATAGTTCAAACGATCTTTCAAGGGTTTTGATAAAGTATTTACCACATTACGAGCTAAAGAATATTTCATGGAGTGGTCTGTAGAAAAAGTAACTTACAGACCGAAGAACATGTCAAATACATGAACTAATATTGTACTCTTAGGGATGCCAACATGAGCATCACAAATAATTTGCCAATGATTTCACTAAAGTGTTTATGAATCACTTCCTTCTTGACAATTTCTAATATAAACTTGCTTGCAAGATAGTTTAAGAAATTGATTTAGACGATGGTGTACCGACATATGGCACCTTACTTTCACAACTGAATAGATAAGAAACATATTAAGTTTAGAGGCTTGCTGAAAGATTGATTAACCGTTTAAACAAGGTAGTAACTATACATACAAAAAACTTCGGCATATGTTGCACTTACCAGAAAGATTGAGAATATTGAAACGATAGGCGTGCAACAAAGAATTCACGTAAGAGAACCGAGTTTAGGAATCCTTCAATATGAATTCTAATACGGGTCGAACATTTAAAACACAAGGATATTGAAATATTGAGCGAGCCTTTTTGAGTTGCCACTTTTGTGAAATTGTTAAACGGAAAAAGGCTTGATATATCCCTATACTTTGTTTTATTGTTCAATCTTGTCCCTCGTTATACTTTCCGTCCAGATTTACCCACCTCGTCCATCAAAGTTCTATATTTGCCCATATTTTTAACGGTTGGGACATGCGGCAAATTTTAAGAGAAAAAACCAACTCAACTCATAAATTAAACCAACCCGACCCTTACCTTGCCCCGCCTGACCCTATCATTTTTAACTTTATTAAAATTTTATCCCCACCGTAAAAACCCAGACGGGCTTGGTCAGGATTTCATATAAACCCAACTTTTTTAAAAGCTAGTTATATCCATAGTCTTTATACTCCATTGTAGATTTTGGAAGATAAAATCTTGAAAAAGCTTCTTCTCCATTGTAGTTTAAAGACATAACTTGATATTCTTTCTTAACATAAAATAAACCAAACCACTTGCATTAACTGTTGGAGCTAACATGTCAAAATATATTTCTGGTGGTAGTAATAAATCTTTTGCTTTCCTCCAAACCCAAGCTTTTGAATACAAAATTTCACAACGATAATATCAACCCTAATTTTCTATAATGATGATAAAGAGTCCGAGGCGACGATAACCTTATGAACTTGAACTGCAAAGGACTTGATAAAGATTGAACAAAAAAACCTGAAATAATTTGGCTTTTTTCACAAAACTGTGAATAACAGGATTTCATATTCCAAAATCTACAATGGAGTATAAATATATGGTGGGGATAAAATTTTAATAAAGTTAAAAATGATATAGGGTCAGACAGGGTAAGGGAAAGGGGCAGATTGGTTTAATTTATGAATTGGGTTGGTTTTTTCTCTTAAAATGTGCCACGCGTCCCAACCATTAAAAATATGATCAAATATAGAACTTAAGTTAAACTTGATTAGGGAGGGTAATATCTAGTATAGGAGTAAAAATAGCACGGGCTAGTTAGTTTTCGGACTGGTCATTCAAAAATAGCCAGCGTTTGGCAAGTCAATAAAAAATATCCACTATTTTGCTGCAACAGAGACCGGTCCAGCATAATATACTGGAGTTCGGTGCACCTGTGTACGAACTTCCAGCATATTATGCTGGACTGGTATACTTTGCTAGAACTCCAGTATAATATGGTGAAGTATTTTCCGGATTTTAAACAATGTTTTCATTCAGATTTATCTTTACATAAAAAGTGACTAAAATTTGATTACTTTTAAAACTGTGGCTATTTTTGAATGGTCACTTGTAAATCTGGTTATTTTTGAATTTCTCCCATAAGTAAAAATCCCAAATCAAAAAGTACTTGGACCTATTTTAATGGGCTAGAATAGGGAAACCAAACAAATTTGGCCCAAACTGAACTGCTTCCTGCCTAATTCTTTCTTCCTAAACCCTCCTTAGTCGCAGAGTTTGTTCCCTCTCTCTTTCTACTGCTAACTCCTTACCTCAACTTAGATATCATTGTTTCTGGTGTTTGGTAAGAACTTTTACAAAGTAATGTAGTTATTTTATTTTCTTCTTATGATACTGTCTTAAATTTGTAATGTTATACTAATTTTGTGAAAACAATCAAATTCTCTAGCTTTTCAGTGGCCGAGTAAAAACAATGGCGGATGTGGTACAGTACAAGATGGACGAATGCTCCCTGAGCTAGACGACTTAGAACGGCGTGGCTTATTCAGCCGCCATGAAATAGTGGAAGTAGTTAAACAACGACGTAAATTCGAGTACAGGCTAAAGAGACCTAGTCCGTTAAAGCAAGATTTTATTGATTATATTGATTATGAGAAAAGTCTAGATGCTCTTCGACTTCTACGTAAGAAAGTTCAGGTGAAGAAAACAGGCGATAAGAAGGTGAAGAAATCGGTTTCGGATTATGCTGGAGTTTCTAGGATGATTGAGATTTATCGGCTTTGGTTTCAGTATTTGGAGTTTTGTAGGGAGCGAAGGAATGATCGAATGAAGAAGGTACGTTTTACATTTTGCGAAAACCTACTTATTTTGTAGCTCAAATTTAGTGTTTTATCCTTAAACTAGTTAAAAATATACAAAACTTCTATTGGCATGAGATAAGTTTAAATGGAGTACGGTGGTCGGTGAGGATTCATATACTGACCCCAACTTATTTGAGGCTGAGGTGGAGTTGTTGAATCCCTAAATTGGTTATTGTACCACGAGCGAGACGTTTAGAGAACTCAAAAATTTAAATCTTAGTGATTCTTTACTATTTGAATGATACTCTTTCAATTTTAGTCCATTTTTTAAAAAATAATACATTTTTATATTAAAAAATAATTTAACGATTTGATTTGTGTTAAACGGAAAGCTTCACGACATCAGACAAATTAGGGGATCCTTTATATTGTAATGATATACCAAAGTATTTGGAATTAAGGTATAGTTGATTAATTTTTTATGACAGTTGAATCTTATTGAGGAGCAAATAAGTTCTAAAACATTAGAAATAAAGAACATTAGATGAGATAACAAGTGAAGGCCCGGGGTTTGTGGGGGGGGGGGGGGGGGGTGGATTTTGCTTTTGTTACTGTTGAAATGTCAATGACACTGATAAGATAAAGTTCCATTTATCAAGCATTGAGGGTATCCAGAATGAAATTAGCTTTACACCTTGTGCAAACGGTTGAGTTTGATGAACTTATTGTGCTACATAAAAGCACTAAGGTTGCAGGTTTTAAATGCGTATTTGAATATAATATCTTATCATAGTAGTCCAAGACACCTTTATATAATTTCTAAAGTTGGTTAACTAATTGGGCGTTTGGACATAAGATTGTAAAATTCCAAAAAATGGTGAAAATGGTATTTGAAATTTAGAGTTGTATTTGGACATGAATATAATTTTTTGGGGTTGTTTTAGAAGTTTTGTGAGCGATTTGAGTGAAAATTTTGAAAAAGAGTTTTTTGAAAATTTTGAAAATTTTCAAAATGCATCTTCAAGTGAAAATTGGAAAGTTTATGAACAAACGTTGATTTCGGAAAAAAGCAAAAGTTTTTTGGAAAGAAAGAAAAATTTCTTATGTCCAAACGGGTTCTAAGTAAATTCTGTGGTCAAGTGTCTATTTTAAACGCATACTTTTTCTTTGGATTTGACGAACAATTTATATTTCTCAATCCTTGGTTCTCTTCCATGTATATATGCCCTTGCATATGATCATTTGCGACATGGCCAAAGGAGGAATCTGTCCGTTTTAGATATTTCTCCTATATTATGAATTCCGTTCGCCCAGAATCATCTGGAAATTTGATAGGTTTTTTTTATGGGTAAATAATATATTACATAAATATTTGCACTAAGCCAGTGCAACAGCCATAATTACAGGTTGTGCAAATCAGCAATTGCGTCTAATATATCATCTACATCTGGTGCAAAAGCCAGTTTGCACCAAAAGCGATCAACAAATGCAATTAAGCTTAAGGCATTGTAAATTTCTTCATTTGCCTTCAAAAGTTCTATTGTTCCTTTCAAACCAGACAGACGAGGAACTGTGTTCCAGGTCTTTTGAGCTTTCTTGCATAGACCCTCCCTGGTCCAACACTTTAGAATTTATGAAATGGAGTTAGGCATGGTCCAAGACATACCAAATATTGAAAAGAACATGTTTCATAACTGGTTTGTAACCTTGAAGCCCAAAAAAAATGAGTAACATCTTCATATTGTTCTTCACGTAAAGGACATCTATTGCACAGCTTGAAACCCCTCTTCTGCAGATTGTTTTATGTGAGGCATGCCTCCTTAGCTACAATCCAAAAGAAGCAAGAAACCTGTAAAAGTGCCATGTTGTACCATATTTTTTTCCAAGGCCATAACTCACTATTGCTAAAATCCAACATATTGTAACATCCTTTAACTGAAAAATGTCTTTGGAGTGACCCTTCCAATTGATGGAGTCCATTTTGTAGTGGTCCAAAACGATGTTGCTTAGCATTTATAGAAAGAGGCCTACCCTCTCCATTTCCCGATCATTAATATTCCTTGTAAGTCTCAAATTCCAGCCTTTCGATACAGAAATCTGCAATTGCCCCATTGTGACGCAAGGATAAATTAAAAAAATCTGAAGATGGGTCTTTTAGTGGTGTATGACCCAACCATGCATCTTACCAAAACTTAATTTTCTTTACATTTCCAAGAATAAACCCATGTTTGACTCAAACTTTTTCCAATGCCCTCTAATATGTTTCCATAAACCGGTGCCATGAGGCACTCTAGACTCTTTGGTGCGTCATGGATTGTCCAACGAATACTTTTCCACCAAAGTTCTCCTCCATAGTGAATTTTCCTCCATGTTGAATCTCTAACACCACTTCATCAGAATACCTTCATTATGATTCTTAAGGTTTTTAATTCCCAGACTCTCTCCTTCCTTTTGTCTTTGATGATTGTCTTCAAATTTACAAGGAAAATAGACTTTGATAGTTTATTGTCATTCCAAAGAAAATCTCTCCTTAATTTGTCTATGTGTTTCAACATTGAACAGTGTTCGCTTAAAGCGAGAAGCGATGCGATGCGATGCGAAGCATTGCCCACATCCGGCATGTGAAGCGACTCGGGTATTAAAACGCGGCCGCTTTCCGCTTCCCGCTAAAAAGCAAGAAGCGACCAAGCGAAGCATAGCGATAGAAACATGTGCTTCTTTGTTTTAAACATAAGCTAAGCTATTTAATTAAAAACGAAGGGTTTCAGTTCAAGTCTTCAACATAGTCGACTAAAAGGCGACTAGGCTTCTTCTTCAACTTCAACTTCAGCTTCAAGTCTTCAACAAAGATTCAGCAACAACAGGTACGTTGATGATGAATAGCAGCGAAATGCTGCTATTGTCCAACTCTTCTTTCACTGTTTCAATGTCCAAATAGCAACGATTTTGGGGAATTTTTTTTTACCTTCGGTTCTTTCTCAGAATTGATGCCAATCCTTCGATTCTTCTTTCTTTTCCCAGTTTTTAACAGAACCATATTTTGCCTTTTTTACCTTCGATTCTTTCTCAGAATTGATGCGAATACTGCACTTCCTAGTTGATGAAGAACAAGAATGTTACACCCCATATTTTTATATGTGAAAGTGCGCCACAAATAAATTGATGAAAGCTCGACAACGAGGTCTTATGTTATATCCCGCATTTCGTACGTAAAAGTTTCGTCTTCCGTTAATTGACATAGACTCGGGGATGAGATTATCTTGAGATTAACGTATTTACGCTAATTATAACAAGCGATAAGTAAGTATCATGACGGATAAAAGGGTACACGAATTAAAGAAAATGATTTTTGTTGAAGGTTGCCGATTTGGGATAAAATACGGGTCGAGCGATAATACCCGATATATATAGACTAGTACCATATGATCCTGATAATATGATGTATAAAGTATATAAAAATAATAAATAAAATTTTAAGTAATTTGAGACAATTTTTAGTTATGCGAGTAATTGGTTAATTACCGGGTAACGAGACATTACCTAATTAACTAATAAGTGGATAAAGATTAAATATCCCACCCCACCCCCACGTGGAAGCAAGATACATTCCAAAGTAATGAATCTTAGCCATTCTTTTAAGTGTCCACCTAATATTCTAACAACAAAGCTTTTTATCTTTAACAATTTCCAAGATATAATACGTTAATCAAAGTTGGGGGGAAAACGTTATTCATTCATAACCCATTCAAAGATTCATTCTAAAAGAGAATGAAATCATATCCTAAACATTTCATAAGTAACCTTTTATCAAGTGACGTTATTCATTCGTATTAGCAACGTAAATCTTCAACAGTCCAATGAAAATTTTTAGAAACCTTAGCATTGTAATATTTTTGCGATTCTAAAGGAATACGGTGCAACCCTTTTCAAGAACATCATACGGATTTTTTTCCTACTCCGATCATTCTGTTACGTGTTGTCGCAATTAACGTATGCTAAAGGGATTGCCAAGAGAATCGACTCGGGTATGTAAAGGCTATCCCTTCTTTCTTTTGGCATGGTCCAAATTATACTGAAGAACGAGCAAATACACAGTTTTTATAAATTACTCCATTCATAGAAATAGTAGGGGTGTCTATATTCTTGATTCCCCATGAGAATTATTATTATTTTCTATTCATGGGTCTCAGAATAATACGTAGTTGGAAGAGTTTATCCGAAAGGAATATTGAGATTATTACGTACTTTTCATGCATTTCATACATGTGCATTGACCCATGACCAGATGGCGTTATATACGCGTATATATGTAAATATATGTATATGGGATATGGGAAAAGGTTACGGCGTTATATACGCACCACCACCTGATCAGCTGGTATACAATGATGATTTTGCCCACAGTGGCTGATATGATATGATGGGATGCCCTCAGAGGCTAATGATGTTATGAAATATGTACCTATGCAAGACATGACATTCATATGCATATGCATGATGCTAAAAGTAATTTATGATTTACAAAGCTATTTAGGCTTACAGGTTGAGTCATGTGCTCTATATTTATTCCATGTCTCTTATGTACTTATTTATGTGCCTTAAATACTCGGTACATTATTCGTACTGATGTCCCTTTTGCCTGGGAACGCTGCGTTTCATGCCCGCAGGTCCTGATAGACAGGTCGAGAGCCCTCCAAGTAGGCTATCAGCTCAACAGAAGATGTTGGTGCGCTCCATTTGCTTCGGAATCGCTTGTTTGGTTAGTACGATTTAGATGGGTATTGTTTTGTATGGAGGGACTCTATCCCGACCTTTATGACATTTATGTACTCTTAGAGGCTTGTAGACATATGTCGTATACGTGGAAGATTGTACAGCCTTGCCGACCTATGTTTTGAGTTTATACATGATTATGTTGGCCTATTAGGCTCGTATGTCACGTGTATATGATGATGTAATAAGAATGATACGTTACGTTGGTACTTGGTCGAGTAAGGTACTGGGTGCCCGTCGCGGCCCATCGGTTTGGGTCATGACAGAAGTGGTATCAGAGCAGTTCTGTCCTAGGGAGTCTACAAGCCGTGTCTAGTAGAGTCTTATTTATGGGTGTATCATGCATCACACTTATAAGCAGGAGGCTACAGGGCATTTAGGACTGTCACTCTTTCTTCTTACTCTAGATCGTGTGGTAGAGCTCAGTTGTAAGAATTCAAATTCCTAACCTCTATTTTATTCGTAATTAGACGATACCTACATCCAGAAAGAAGATTGGTAAAATACATGGCTATGGAAGAGTTGAGTCAGAGGAACTCGACTTTGCATCCTGCCTATGATAAGTAAATGTGAGGTCTTCATCAGATCATGTGCGTACTGAATGGTGTAAGCCTCTTGCTAAGGAGTCTTAAGGCAAGAATACCTATCCACCTTAATGGTGAAAGACAATGAGAGATTTAGAAGATAAATACAAGTTTCAATAAGCAAAAGAAGTAAGATGAAGAAGAGTACGACGCGCCAAGTTAATGAAGGTTAACAGTGTTTATAATTCAGGCAAAGAAACATAAGCTTTGTGAGTTATATTCAACAGTAACAAAGGTATGTGCAATTGGCCATACCCATCTCAGTATGCCCTATGGGGGCTAACATGTGTAGTTTAAGAAAAGGATGGAACATCAGGATCCGGCTGGGGTTAGAGTACCCCAAAGTGTAGAATGGATTGTTTTTGTTAGTTGACATTTCCGAAGGGTATTACAAATGTGCTAATAAATCTTCCTGTGAGACACCCAGGTGATACCCTCTAGAATATTACAATTAGATATGAATACAATCGTGATAAAAAAAGAAAATCCAAAGATAGGCATTGAAATGCCTGGAAGGGATAAATATTACCTTAGTGCGACTCTCGTCCCTAGTAGAGCAAGGATGTTGAGCAAACCGAAGAACTGATGAATGAAGCAAGGAGAGCTAAAAGAGAAAGAATGACTTGTTGAAGTTTTCACAAGAAAGGGATAGGTAGAAATTAGCAGAGTAATGAGAATAGAGATAAGGAAGAATTATGAGTAATATGTGATACATGGGCGACAACAATAGAGTGTTACGAAATCTATAGTCAAATAAAGAAAAAATACGAGAGGTGATAGTCCTTGAGACAACAAAAGAATATAGGCCATAAAGTCATATCCTCATTTCGAGAAATAAGCTCGTGATTCACAAGCGACTACCAGAAGGAAAAGTTAGACCCCAGAGAAATAGAAATCAATATGGATAGGTGAACAAGGTAAACTAAACATGAATTAAGGATTGAGTGATTTGATAATAGTCGGCATCATGAGAGTTTCATATTATACTCCGGCCATAATAGAATGGACAACAGAAAAATATTCATAAGAAATTCAGAGAAAGGTCATTCAGGAAGACACTTCCCTAAAGCAAGCAATGTGAGCAAAGTTAAGCTTAAGGGACTGTATGTGCCAGTTGTGCTAAGTGTCACCATCACGAGTAAGGGAATTTGTTATCCTTGGTATATAAGGATTGCCGCAAGGCGAGTAAGGATCAACAATGTTATGAAATGACGCCAAAGGTAAATAGGTAAAACATCTATAGGTAGATCCTCGTGGCTTCAGCTTTTCTCCCGTAAAAGGGGGAATATAGAGTGAGATGTAGCATTAAGTCAGAATTATGTGGTTCTAGTGACTACTGAATGGTAAAGGAAGAATGAGATCAAAATGAAAATAGAATGAGATGGCACTTACCCAAATCCTACATATACGATACGATTTCGGAATATTGTGCAAGCACCACGTCAAGGAGAGGAAATAAAGTTTCCTGCTCGAGCTGTTATTAATAAATAAGAAATCAGTGCGAGACGTAATTTAAGACAAAGGAAATAACCCAAGAAAGGTTACGTATAATATTGATATGAGAATGGGCCAACGAGTAGTTAGTAATTGATCAGGAAGAGCCTAGTTATGGCTAAACAGGAGGTTACAAACGAGTCAGCAGATCGGGTAAGATAAACATAATAAAACCCAACATGGAGAATTCAGCCTCGTAGTAATGTCATTATAATACTTGAGATATATTCAAATAGGAGTCGGGGTAGTTAAAAGGTACCGTATGAGTGTTACAGGAATAAAAAAAAGTGCCACTGGGAAGGGAATCAAAATATCAGTCCAGAACCAACCCTACAAGCACAAGGGCATGGAGGTAAACAACTACAGATGATTATAGGCAAGGAAAGACATCAAAAAGGTCCGTAATAAGCTCATATTTTTACGAGAGTCAAGAGTTCTCCCTAAGTACTACAACGAAAGACTAGATGAGGAAATAAGGAAGAAGGCTTCAACCTAAGCACAGCGACCTAAAGAAGGAATGGTCATGTAACAACAGTCTCACAACAACATTGTAAGCACTCAAAAGAAAAGTGGCACATGCCGTGTCTAATGAACGGGAAGTAAAATTAAAAGTGATATTCGAGATCATATGAGTTGCACGAAAACTCTGTCATGCGTAGGAACTAAGATAAGCTATGTATACCCACAACAAGGGGGCAGAAAGACCAGGAAAAGCAATAGCTTACGTTAAAGAAAGTTAAGAAGGAACAAAAATAATTATTCGATCAATGATCCTGAGTTGGGAACGTTATAAATACACTTAAGAGTTTGGGGTTTTATACTTGTATCATATACAACATAGAAGATTATGGTATACGTGAAAAGAAAGAATTGAGCCAAGGTCATAGACGAAGAATTGAATTCTTAAAGGATTTTATCACGAGTATCTCTCTGCGCCTATGAAAGGCTAAAGTAATAAATAATACCAGGAGCCGCAGATCGGGAGATAGATCAAGCCTACATAAAGTCTGATCATAAAGAAGAGGAAACTAAAGAATTACATTGACTAAGTAAAACAGGAGTGGACCAAGAGAATTATAGACCTCAGGATCACTCGTAAATAGTACAGGTATAGGAGAGAGAGTACAGTATCCATATTTTATAACGGCTCTACGATGAAGCCAACTTAAGCCTCATAAGAAGTTAGTATGAAGCTCCCACCGGATTGCGTATGCACCAAAGATGAAAGTATTATAATAAGACCTTCAGGTTGTGGAGATAAATTATACCTATGTGGAAGGGAGGTTATGAAAGAGATATAAGAATGTGAGGCAATATTTTAAGGTAAGTAAGAAAAGGTGAACAACGTACGAATACTGAAATAAAGAAGGTTGTGAATAGTCCATACTGCGGATAGAAAGCTAGAACCGCGGGGATTCAGCATCCAGGAATGATAGCGGCATCTTCAGTGGTATATCTTCCAGCCTATGACTTCTAGGTACTGAGAGGTCTAGTTAAGAGAGTAAAGAAGAATTAGAGATGGTGTGATGTCTCGGATGATGTTCCAGAATAACACAAGGAAACCTATGATGCTATGATGCAAGCAAGTTGAAAGAAAGATGCGAGTAATATAAATAGGTATGTGTAGGTCGCAAGCTAAAGTATGATAAAGCGTCAAGGTTTTAGAAAGATAGGAGTAAGGATAAGAAAGGGCAAGTGAGAAGGTGACGAGAATGGATGAGTCCTCAGGATTAAGCCCATGAAAATAAGAAGAGCTGATGGTTTCTCTAAGTTATACAAAGCTCAGTATAGCCTAAATGAACTCAAATGAGTCTAAGACTAATGGCATTTAGAAGAGATAGAGTGCTACCCTGGTAGTAGAATGCAGGTATAATTGTGATAGAGAAAAGATGACGTTTGGGCATTTGATTAAGTAATGATTTCATGAATTGTACAGGATTAAAATACCCACGCAAGGTAAATCACACTGGATGCTATGAAATACGAGTATAGATTAAGACAATCACTTCAAATGTTCCACGATGGAACGTGAGCCCTAGCGACATTGTTACATAAGAGATCAAGTTATCAGTGATAGATGATACATCTACATTAAGGCGAATCGACAAGGATGGGAAAAAGTCACAAAGTATGACGTGATATTAGGCCGTCATTCTTAAGATGAACAGTAATGAGGAAGCATTAAAGGACATAGATTTATACATATAGGATAAGCAACGAGGGTAACCTGGTGTTGGTTGCAGACCACAATAACGATAAATATTATGGTATAGTATGACCTACCTAGATGTAGTAAAGTCATACGAATGGATAAACAGATCAACGAAATAAAGTATTACAATATTCGTAAGTTCAACAAAGTATCGAGCGAAGAACTTCAGTATACCTATACATGCCCAGGGGGACATCTTATTAAGACTATATATGTTTACAAGTAAGGCCTAGAAATTGGCTAAAAATGGAGGAAAAAGGAGAGAAGAGACGCATAAGCGCACTTACAAGGTCAGAGTCGTACATGCTACATGATAAAAGGTAGCAATAGTTACGAGACTGGAAGGATTCCGACCATAAGTCATGGTGTGAGAAAGAATCCTAAAGAGGGGAATTCTCTAGCCTTTAGATTAATTCACAGAACAATTGCCTAGGATGTTAAGGAGAGCACTAAAGTATTCGCAAGGACTATAGGCTATGACAATGATAAGTGCATCAGTCAACATTAGAGGATGAATGTTTCAAAGGGGGGATTGATGTTACACCCCATATTTTTATATGTGAAAGTACGCCACAAATAAATTGATGAGATCTCGACAACGAGGTCTTATGTTATATCCCGCATTTCGTACGTAAAAGTTTCGTCTTCCGTTAATTGACATAGACTCGGGGATGAGATTATCTTGAGATTAACGTATTTACGCTAATTATAACAAGCGATAAGTAAGTATCATGACGGATAAAAGGGTACACGAATTAAAGAAAATGGTTTTTGTTGAAGGTTGCCGATTTGGGATAAAATACGGGTCGAGCGATAATACCCGATATATATAGACTAGTACCATATGATCCTGATAATATGATGTATAAAGTATATAAAAATAATAAATAAAATTTTAAGTAATTTGAGATAATTTTTAGTTATGCGGGTAATTGGTTAATTACCGGGTAATGGGACATTACCTAATTAACTAATAAGTGGATAAAGATTAAATATCTCACCCCAACCCCCGTGGAAGCAAGATACATTCCAAAGGAATGAATCTTAGCCATTCTTTTAAGTGTCCACCTAATATGCTAACAACAAATCTTTTTATCTTTAACAATTTCCAAGATACAATATGTTAATCAAAGGTTGGGGAAAACGTCATTCATTCATAACCCATTCAAAGATTCATTCTAAACGAGAATGAAATCAGATCCTAAATATTTCATTAAGTAACCTTTCATTAAGTAACGTTACTCATTCGTATTAGCAACGTAAATCTTCAACAGTCCAATGAAAAATTTTAGAAACCTTAGCAACGTAAAATTTTGCGATTCTAAAGGAATACGGTGCAACCCTTTTCAAGAACATCATACGGATTTTTTTCCTACTCCAATAATTCCATTACGTGTTGTCGCAATTAACATATGCTAAAGGGATTGCCAAGAGAATCGACTCAGGTATGTAAAGGTTATCCCTTCTTTCTTTTGGCATGGTCCAAATAATACTGAAGAAACGAGCAAATAAACAGTTTTTATAAATTACTCTATTCATAGAAATAGTAGGGGTGTCTATATTCTTTATTCCCCATGCGAATTATTATTATTTTCTGTTCATAGGTCTCAGAATAATACGTAGTTGGAAGAGTTTATCCGGAAGGAATATTGATATTATTACGTACTTTTCATGCATTTCATAC
>ML301763.1:4741-33279 GCA_005239505.1 Nicotiana paniculata
GTTCGCCTCTAGCTCTAGACAAAGACAGGAAACCCTAAACCTTGGAGAAACTAGAGATCTAGTGGAAGGATAAGGAACTATCTGAGAAGAAGAGGAGCCCCTCGAAGGAGTGGATCCTAGACTTCTAAGTCTACCACCCCTCCGACTCCTAGTCGGAGCAGAAGATGGCGTTAAATTTTCAATATCTATTACTCCCTGAGGTTGGTTTGAAGAAGACATGTTTACAAAGGCAAGAAGAAAGTTCTTTACAAAAGACAAAGTTAGAAAAGTGTTTCGTGGAAGCAAAGAAAAGAAGAAAGGTATTTATACTTGAGGACAACCGTCAAACATGGGAAAAAAAGAAAAATAATGATGAAAAGTCATAATTGTAGATGTCACTACGGGACTGGCACAACCGCAAAAAGCCCTAAAAGGTGACGAGTAAATGCATAACCAATCCGAAAAGGACACGTGGTATGAGCATTAAATGGAAGTTACAAACGACGCCTATGGTGCAGAGAAGGATACAATGATTCAAGGAAAAGCAACGGCAAAATATTCCCGCCATAAATGAATATCCACTTACCAAACATTAATCGTTAAATATATGGTAAGTGGGGGGACTATCTGTATTGGTAAAAAAGAGTTTCACACGTAAGCCAACTTTTGACAACTCAGCCAGTCACGTGAAAACAGGAAAACGCGACAGCTGGATGTGATTATTTGAAGAGGTAAGGAACAAAGAGGCACGATTCAGTAAACCCTCGAGCTTATCAGCCACGGGAAACTCAACCTGATCAAAACATGGGAGAGGCACGGTCATAATGAATCTAAAAAAAGCTACAGGCAGATTCAAAGACCCACAATTGATTACTCGAACGTTATGTAACCGTACCACAATTACCGTTATCCTTTGTAATGCCTCATTAATGTCATAATTAGTCATTAATGAGCAACCATAGCAAGAGTTGTACGTTATAAGAATCTCCTATATAAGGGAGGGGAATACAACTTGTAAAGGCATCTGATTCTCAAATATAATTGACTTCGCATTTCAATATTTCTGCAATATTGTTTGTAATTCATTTTTCTCCTTTTCCTTGATTATCAGTAACCCGTGTTCATCTTAAAAATAAGCTTTAGTCAAAGGGTCTAATTCTTTGGTTAAACAAATATGTGTCTTCTCCTTTCCATGGAGTTTTTCTCATTTATTAACATTTGTTCCTTAAGATTCATATTGCTGTGAGTAAACTATTTTTTTTTATGATAGTTTGGTGCATAAACTGATCGACCAATGAAAATCTTTGATGCTTTCATTCGTTTAGTCTTTAAGTTAGAGTACATAGAGAAATGATTAAGGATAGCATCCAAATATCAGTTCCATTATTGAGTAATAATTAAGATCCATAATGACATTTTTCCTCCTAATGAAAGTTTTTGCTAGAGATGGAAGCCGACAAATATAAAGAACACATCTATAAATCATATCGATGAATCTGCTCTCTTCTCTTGTTGTATTGGAAATGTTCATATAAGATCAAATTATGATGTCGAGCATGTTTTCACATTTAATAATTACGTCATTTTAAGAGATAAATTAATTTGTCACTAATAACTCTCAAATATTTAATTTCATATTATTGGTTCAGTTTTTCTTTTTTGTTTATTTAAAACTTTTGAGTTACATGTTTGATGATATTCTTAAAATGTTATAGGAAAAAATTGATAGTGCTGACATAAATGGTCGAAGATATAATGTCTTGAAACATATGAGAAGGTTATGGAATAATTGGAGAGGATCGCTGCCCATGATTGTGAAGTCTAAGCCATTGTGCAATGTTCTAAAGGATGTGCCAGAGGGGGTCGACAAGAGTGATTGGGAATGGTTGGTCAAGGAGCACTTCTTATCTGAAAATTTTAAGGTATGGCTTTATAAATATTTATAGCATCCTTTTAAATGTCAATACACCTTCTATTTTTTGTTGTTGTTGTTGTTATAGGAAAGAAGTACGGGAAACTCAGTGAATAGGTCTAAGTTGATTATGCCTCATCGTACGGGTAGCAAGCCTATCAGAGAGATTATTTATGAGCTGGTAACTAAATCCTGCTATTGTATTAAGAAACCGCTCTTTGCTTAAAAGAAATTGTGTGACTTGTTTATTTAAATGCAAAGGGAGGCAAAGACGGTAATCCACCAGATATGGCGACTATTTTCTTTGAGACTCATAAGAAGGAAGACAAGCTTGTCGAACCTGAAACCAATGAAAAATATGTATGTTGATTAATAAATTTCATTTTACACTCTTCCTTTTATCAAAGTATTGCATTATTTCAAAGATTATAATCTTTTAGGCTGAAATTCAAGAACTAGTACAATCTGAGCCGTCTCTTACAAACATTGAGGTTGTAGAAAGGTGATTTAGACCTCAATGCAAGAGCAATGTGGTTGGATTTGGGGGTGGGATAACCGCTAAGGAGTTAAAAGGCAGTAATTCCTCTAAGGTTGCACTGTTGGATGAGCTGAATACAACTCAAAAAGAAAATCTATCACTAAAAAGACGCCTGAATAACTTGGAGAATACAGTAGCACAACTTGCAAGCATATACTTTGGTCAGCCTTCATCAACACCATCTTCAACTGAACCAGATACAAGCATTTGAAAGGTTAGTAAACTTTTACCAACTTTTTACAATTATCACATGTCATATTCATTTATTTAGCCACCTCATCACTTTCTATTGCCATGTCTTTCTTTCATTGTATAACTTTTCACCTAACAGTAGAAGATGTTCTATTTTTTACGGGAAATTAAGTATATGTATGAAGATTAAGTTTGAGAAAAAGAGGTTAGTGTCACTACCGATTCAATTAGAATCACTACTTCACTCAATTTTCATGCAATGTAACCGCAGAAAACTAAAGTATCATGACATCATTTGATTATGAATAAAAGATTAAATTGACATCATTTGATTCTGAATAAAAGATTAAATAATCCCTGACTTCTATATTTTTTCTAAGAGTAGAAAGCTTCGTGGAACTTCAGGATTAGTAAGGATCTAAATCAGGCTGAGAACCTTAAATTCACCTGGCTCACCCTGAGTTCCAGGATGACCTGATATGCTACGGTTGAGATCAGCTTCTGAGAGACACACATAAGTGTCTTCTCTAGCCTTTTCAGGCATGATCAATTGCCATAAATATATTGTCTATACCCCAGGAAGGTTAAAATGGATATAACACAAAAGGATAACTTAAACTTGTGCTAATCCTAAATGTCTAGAACAAGTATGCATAACAAGATAAGTCCACTACAAACTTTTTAACTCCCCAAAAGAAGCTAATTAATCATCAAACTTGTAAATCAATACATACTGAAAACTGCATTTAGTTGTTATCAATAGCCTTGCACCAACTCTCGGTATCCCTGTATCCATATTAAGGGACCTAGGAAAATCAACCGCCTCAACATGCATTCTTGCTTTGATTACCCGAGTTTATATAGCACAGGCAAAACAACATATCTTTTCGATCTACTATAACTCATCATGAAGAAAGCAATGCTTAGTAAAGTGTCTTGTTTACTTTAGATAATCGACCTCCTCCACTACTAAATTAGGTTTCTACTTCATCAGGTACATAAGATATATAACCCGAGCTCAAAAATGGGTACAACAACAGTTGAGACCCTAAATACAATGTTAGAATAACCTTCCCATCACAGAGCTATCGGTTACTTGCACAATATTATTTCTACTCAGAAATAGAAAATTATTGCACTTTTTGTTTCCTCTTTCTCAAGTATAAATGCAGCATAACAATAGAACCCAAAGATAATCCCCCCCCCCTTTTAAGAAATACTATCACGTCTTTCAAGACCAAAATGATTTCATGTCAGAAGTCTTTTTAACAGCTTAAGTGGCTAAAATGAATTGTTTTGTTGTTCGATTTTTTTTTTCAATGTAATTATGTGTACTGATATGTTTTGTTTGCTTTTGATAATTTCTGGTTTTAGGAACTTGTCTCTTTATTGTTTTTGTCTCCTCCCCCCTCCCCCACCCCCCAATACTATTAGGGGGAAAAGGAAAAAGATGTCAACAAAGATACATCATCACTGAAGATGGTGCTTACATTTGATTGTGGTTTATCTCTTTTTGGGAATTTTTAATCAAGGTTATTTGAATTGCAAAAAATTTTGTGTCTTATGCTTTAGATTTATAATCGCCAAGTTATATTTATTTACTCCAGTTGTTCAATTAATATGGTGATTAGATTTATTCATTTATATTTTTAAATAAAATAGTTAGAGAAGTTTTTACTATATTGATATGAGCTTGTTCGTTTAACGGATTAAAAAGTTGAAGAATGAATATGTCATTGAAGAAAACAAAGCAAATAGATTTTATAGCTTTCTTAGTGGTTGTGTAAGGATGTTGTCATTTGTACATATGTTGAAATTTTATTTTCTCTCTTTTAGGAGTTGATAGTAAGAAAGACATACAATTTAGATGGGTATATATTCTAGTAATGTGTTATTTTACAAGTTCTTTCTAATTGACAAATTAATTTTATGTGAATACATGTGGTTATTTATTATTTTTTCTGATGTGTGTGTAAAATTATATGGAATAACAAATATTATTGCGCAAACACTGGAAAAAATTTATGAATTATCTAATTGCATTTATTAAAATTTCATATTAGCGAAGGAAGATACTTTACAACTATTTAATGATTGGATTCATATTGTGAACATGTATTAGCGAAAAAATTGGTTGTTAAAAATATTATCGTTAAAAATAAAATATAATTAACGAAAGGGAACTCCACTCGCTAAAAGTAATTATAATAATCGAACTTGGTGGTTATTTTTAAAGAGCTTTAATGACCGGATGACAAATCAACGAGGGAAAAATTCGGTCGCAAAAGAGTAAGTATAACGACCATAAATTATGGGGTCGCTAAAGAATCTTTAGTGACCGAACTCAAATTCGGTCGTTAACTTTTAACGACGGCGCATTTAGTGACCGGCGACGACCAGTTTTTGCCTGGTCGTTAATGACCTATAGCGACCATATTTGGGCTTTTAACGACGGGATTTTCCCTTGCTAAAAATCACTTCTCTTGTAGTGTTACTTGAAATTTCCTTGACATTCGACCTTATTTACTTGAGTGTCCTCCTTCTATGCTGGATTGTTGACTAAGCAGAATACTTGAAAACAAAGAACTGTGAGTATCAAAGTGGTTTTACTTGAGTTTCCCTGATTTGATCATATATTTGTCCTATACTTGTCAAAATTTATGAACAACACAAGTTCAGAGAGTATCATCAATACTTGCTTCTTTTACCTCGTCAAGGTTAGTTAGGATACTTATTGAGTACATAGGATCGATTGTGCTCATACTACACTTCTGCACCTTGCATGTAGATTCTTGGTGTTGATGCTATCGTGTGTGGGCATTGAAGATGTACCTGCATTTCCAATTATGGCTACCACTTGTCCTTGGTAGTTTTAGATTTGGATTCTGGTCATTTATATTTCAAATAGATGTTGGAATTATTTCAATCCAGTTTTTGTAAAAATCTAAGTCTTAGTAGCTCATGGCTTGTACTACCAGTCCTTGGGATAGTGTTATACAATTAAATTATTTCATCATTTATTTTCTAGTGAATCTTATCAAATTGAATTGTTGGTGTAGGCAATAAATTGCGTCGAGAAAATAAAATCAAGACCGAAAAATATCGCAACAATCGTAGAATTTGATTTCAGATAATATGAGTGTACAATCTCTATGAATCCTCTGATTATTTTTTTCAATATAAATTCAAGGGATTTTGAGCTTGATCTTGAAATTTAATTTATTTTAATTCAAGTGCTTGAAGCTTTATCTTGATGTTGACGTACTTTTAATCCAATGGTTTGCAGCTTGTTCTTGAATCTTCGTCTTGATCTTTTAATCCTTAGAACACTTGAATGCTTGTAGCTTTTAGAGAAATCCGCAACATTTGATCCACGAGCTCCCTCTTGCTTCTTGTTATAACTTCTGGTGTCTTTTCTGAGTTATGAAGACTCATATTTATAGTTGTGGAAAGGAAGAGTTGTGATAAGAACAAACTCTTTCCGACCAATCAAATTGAAAGGTGACATGACCGCATTTGATTGGTCAGAACATGTCACTTGCACACGTGGCACGATTTCATTGCCCTTCTAATGTGACTTGGCATGCCTTGTCATTTTGACATGTGACATCAGCCTATTGACTCTTCTGTTTGACTTGGCGTGCCACGTCATTTCACGTGTGGCAATAAACCGGGCCTCTTTGAAGATGATATCTTGGGCCTAATGAAATGGGCTCATCACTTTAGCCCAATTGATTAAGACTTATTTATATAATTCATATATATATTGGACCTATATAACTAATTCATTTATATACTAGCCCATAATATTTATTTGGACCAGTATATCTTGAATTTAAAATATAGTTCAATTTATTTTACGAATTTAATTTCAATAAAATTTATATGCCTACAAATATACCCTACTTCAAGACTTGCTGGATGCAGACATGTAGCACTTAAGACAAGAATTGAAGTATTATGAAGACACCAAATATGATGACTTTGAGACCCCAATGTATTAGCCTAGGTAATTTATTTGTAATGAAAAGAACGTGGCAGTCATTTGAAATGATTCTCCTTTTGCTTATAATAGAAATGCATTTTCTTTATGAAGACAAAGAAAAGCCACGTAAGCTTAAAACTATGGCATTTGAAATTCAATTTTGCCAATGATTTCCACATTTGCCAACTGGAACAGTGATTGCATGTGACCATTTTTTTTGCATTTGGAATTCTTATTTATTTATCCTTTGGAGTCACACGTAAGCTATTTCTCTAATGAACATGTACAGATACTCCTTAATCACATAGTTCTGTCGAACATTTTGCATTTCGACTATAAACCAAATTGCTTTGGTCGACTTTTATTCATACACGGAAGAATCAAACAACCGAGTCCATATCGGAAAGAGCCGCCGCCTTTAACTTGATCCTACACCGGATCAAACTTCTTTATGCCATCCTTTTGACCCCTATATATACCATACATTCTTCATTGTATTAGTACCAATTTTGGTACCAATTTCAATGTTTGCAAATTTCTTTGAGTCTACTTTTGACGATTTAGAGGCACTGACGCGAAGGTAATTTCTTCTTCTTTTCTTGTGCTTTTTTTAACTCTGTTGTCTATTTTTTTCTTTAGAAGAAACTTTATCGAACTACGAAGTCCTTTATAAGTTTGAGGCATAGACCTTTAAAAGTTCGCGATGAAGACCTTTAAAATTTGCGGCGAAAACCCATAAAAGTTCGCGTAAAGATCCTTAAAAGCTCGTGGTCAAGACCTCTAAAAGTTCATGGTGAACACCTTTAAAAGCTCGTGGTCAAGATCTCTAAAAGTGCGTAGTAAAGACCTTTAAAATTTGTGGCGGAAACCTATAAAAATTCGCGTAAAGATCCTTAAAAGCTCGTGGTCAAGACCTCTAAAAGTTCATGGTGAAGACTTTTAAAAGCTCGTGGTCAAGATCTCTAAAAGTCCGTAGTGAAGACCTTTAAAAGTTTGCGGTTGAGGCCTTTAAAAGCACGCGATGAAGACTTCTAAAAATCCATCGCGAAGATCCTAAAAGTTCGCAATGAAGACCTTAAAAATCTACGGCGAAGCCCATAAAAATCCGCGATGAAGACCATTAAAAACTTGTGGCGAAGATCCTTAAAAGTTTGCGATGAAGACCTTAAAAATTTACGGCGAAGCCCATAAAAGTTCGTGCAAAGATCCTTAAATATTTGTGGTCAAGACCTCTAATAGTCGGCAGTGGGGACCCATTAAATTTTGCCACGAGCACCTTTAAAAGTTCAAGACGAGCACCTTTAAAAGTTCAAAACATACGCCTTTTAAAAGTTCAGAACGAAAACCTTAAAAATCCGAATGCTTTTAAAAGTTCGAGATGAACACCTTTAAAAGTTCGTAGCGAAAACCTTGAAAAATTCGAATGCCTTTAAAAGTTCGAGACGAACACCTTTAAAAGTTCGCAACGAAAATCTTTAGAAATCTGAATGCCTTTAAAAGTTCGAGACGAACACCTTTAAAAGTTCACAATGAAAACCTTTAAAAATTCGAGTGCCTTTTAAAGTTCGAGACGAACACCTTTAAAAGTTCGCAATGAAAACCTTTAGAAAAAGTCTCGACAGTGACATCCTTTTTTTTTTCTTACATCTGAGGAATTTTTTTTTTTTACTTATCCATGCTCTCTTTCAAGATCGTGGTTGTTACTCTTCCTTTTTTTGGGGCGGTGAGCGGATATGAAGACCAAAAAACTTGAAGGTTATACGAACATTAAGACAGAGAGAATCCCCAGACTTTGATGCAAATATTGTCATCATTTAAGTGAAGACACCCTTTTACCATAGCAGCTTGCCCCTTTTTAAATCAAATGGGATCCAAAGCTTAACAGAAGAATGGTATCTCGGCTCGATTTTCAAGTGTTGATTAAATGGATTACATTCCATCGTACTTCATTTGAACGATGATGGGGGCACTATGTATCTTTTGAACTCATGCGACTGTACTCAGAATGAAATTCTAAGCTTCCTACGTACCTCGGTGAAGCGGATCAAGTCATATCGTAGTTCAAAATGGTTTTTTTTTATTTTGTTTTTTTATGTCCTAACTTTTTCCTAGGCCGCCTCTTTCGAGGTTTTCAACCTAGCGGGCATTTTTTTTTATGTTCTAACTTTTGCCTAGGTCGCTTTTTTCGAGGTTTCCAACCTCGCGGACTCTTTTTTTTTTTAAAAATTTTTTAGGTGGGCTGTACACATTTTAGACTCATGCGGGCCATGAGTATAGGAACATGTAGTTTATGCTCATGCATCGAGGAGCGTTGCAACTTCAAGGATAATACATTTTCAAAAACTTTCCATTGATAGGGTCGATTCTCATGCCATCTGCATCAGCCAGCTTGTAAGTCCCACTTGAATAAGCTTCTTGCACGACATATGGCCCACCCCATTTTGAAGTGAACTTCCCTACAGGTTTATGAGAAGTAATAATGGGTCTTTGTATGGCAAGGACTTGATCTCATACTTGAAAGGATCTTGGGCGAAATTTTTTATTGAAGGCGTGAGACAATCGAGATTCATAACATTCAAGACTCTGTTGAGCTTCCAACCTCTTCTCATCAAGAGCCTCCAACTCTGCTAATCAAAGTCGAGCATTTTCTTCATCGGTGATGCCCTCCTGAATAGCTAATCGTAATGAAGGTATTTGACACTCGAGTGGCAGGACGACTTCAACTCCATAAACGAGTGCATAAGGGGTCTCTTGTGTTGGCGTGCGGTGAGTTGTCCTATATGCCCACAGAGCTTTTTCCATACGATCATTCCAATCTCGTTTGGATTTGGAGACGACTTTCTTCAGCAAGTTGCATAGAGTTTTGTGGAAAGCCTCAGCTAGACCATTGGTGGAAGCATTGTACATTGAAGAGTTACGTTGCTTGAAGCCAAAGAGATCACAAATCTTGTTCATCAACCTATTGTCAAATGGCTTTCCATTATCTGTTATTATATGGAAGTGGAGCTTTGGTCCTGACTGGTGTGACCCACATACCCCAGAATGTGCCTCTTGCAAAGCTTGGAGTGCTTATTCTTCCCCTAATCATCACAAGAGTACTCCCTCGAACGACCTTCTGTATAGAGTATCTTTGTAGTAAAGGAAGCGAGGTGCACGATGACGGATTTCAGTCCTTCTCCTCGGATTTTCTGGAAGTATCCCATAACATAAGTAGTCGATAATGGGTTCTCGCCATTCTTCTTTCTCAACTTCAAAAATAGCGACAAGATGCTTGAGTTCATTTCTTCACCTTCAGCCTCATTTGGCGGCGGTACTACCCATTTTTGGTAGACAGTAACTTGCGCTTGATCATGCATGGTTAATCATGAATCTAGGGTAGCTAAAGCATCAACCTTCTTATTTTCTTTCCTTGGCACATGCTGAATAGTCACATCACCGAGCCACCCCATTAACTTTTTAGCGTAATCATGATATGGGCGTAGTTTAGGCTTCTTAACCTCGTAACTACCTAAAAAGCTGATTGACCACTAACTGGGAGTCACCAAAGACTTGCAATTGCAATTGCTTCATATCAACGGCCATTTCAAGCCCAAGTATTAATGCTTGATACTCAACAACATTGTTGGAACAGAGTTGTGTCAAGGTGAAGGAGTAGGGAAAGACTTCACCTTGGGGAGTGACAAATACTATGCCAGCACCAGCTCACCCACGATGCGTAGCACCATCAAAGTACATCTTCCATGGAGGTTGAACTTCAACGACCATTGCATCCTCGTCAGATAGTTCGTCAGTTAGCTCCCAGTCAATAGGTATCAGATGATCTGCCAAGAAGTCTGCCAATGCTTGTCCTTGTACAGCCTTTTGAGGGATGTACAAAATCTCGAATTTTTGAAATTGGAGGTACCATCTGGCTAGTCGATCACTAAGAACGGGTTTTGACATCACGAACTTGATGGGATTTGCTTTGGAAACAAGACGGACAACATGAGCTTGAAAGTAGTGCTTCAACTTTTGAATTGAGAAGACTAGCGCCAAATACAATTTTTCAATTGGCGAATAATTCAGCTCGTATGGTGTCATCATCATACTCAAGTAGTAAAGAGAGTTTTCTTTCCCCTCACTATTTTCTTGGGCCAACAGTGCTCCAACAGACCTTTCTTGTGCCACAATGTATAGTATCAATAGCTTTCCAGGTATAGGAGCTGCTAGAACTGGAGGCCTCATCAAGTAGGTTTTGATACTTTCAAAGGATTGCTACAAGCTTGGTCCCACTTTGAAGAAATGCCTTTCTTCATGAGGCGAATAAATGGTCGGCACCTTCCATCAAGGTTCGAGATGAATATTCTAAGGTATGCTAGCTTTCCTTGCAAACTTTTCAATTCATGAATATCCCGAGGCTCAGGCATTTTCAAAATGGAATCCACTTTGGCTTGATCAATTTCAATCCCTAGATGTAGGACAATGAAACCAAGGAACTTTCCAGATGTCACTCCAAAGGCACATTTCAATGGATTCATCCTAAGTTGGTACCTCCGGAGCAACTCAAATGCCATTCTCAAAAATCTTTCAAGTGGTCGCCCTTCTCTCTTGATTTTACCACCAAGTCGTCAACATAGCATTCGACATTCTTGTGGAGAAGATCGTTGAAAATATTCTGCATAGCCCTTTGGTAAGTAGCACTAGCGTTCTTCAAGACAAAATGCATTATCTTGTAGCAATAAATACCCTTTGGGGTACGGAATGCAGTAAGATCTTCATCTTTTGGTGCCATGCGAATTTGGTTATAGCCCGACGAACCGTCCATAAATGACATTGCCTCGTACCCAGTAGTAGCATCGATCATCAGCTCTGGAATAGGAAGGGGGAATTCATCTATGGGACACGCATTGTTGAGATCCCTGAAGTCAACACATACTCGAATCTGGCCATTCTTCTTCCTTACATGGACAATACTTGAAACCCATGTTTGGTATTTAACTTCCTGAATAAATCCAGCTTCAATGAGTTTGTTAACGGTTTCAATCAGGGGAACCAATTCCGGCCTAAAGTGCCTTTGAGCTTGCTTAACAGGACGAGCGCCATTCTTGACTGCAAAGTGATGGACTGCCACTTTAGGGTCCAAGCCAGGCATCTCTTTGTAGCTCCAAGCAAAGACATCCCTTTACTCCTTGAGTAACTCAATATAAGTGATTTCTTCATCAACTTCTAATAAAGCACTTAGGTAGGTGGGTCGTCTTCGTCAGTGCCAAGGTTAACTTCTTTTAAGGCGTAAATCGTTGCCTTCATCCCTTCTTCAAGTTCCGGCGGAGCATCTTTTGCATCTTCGTATTCTCGAGGATCCCCATAATTGAAGGATATGTGATAACATCGTGAAACATCCTCCAATTCTGCATTATCCTCCATTGAAGATGGAACACCGTTCTCGCCTTGTACAGTGACATGATACGAAGAACCCACACTTTATTCGTCGTCATCACGTTCTTTCGTGTAGACCACAATGTATGGCTTCACTTTCAGTACTTCCTCAGAAGAAACCATGACTTTTGTTTGTCGCCTCATTCTAGAAGGAACCAAACTTTGGAAATCTTTAGAGATCTTCTGAATTTTGGGCGAAGCGGGTGTTCTTGTATTTTGATAATTTCTCTGGAACTTATTCCCCTTCTTTAATGGAACCGATCTCTCAAATACAAAAGTTCTCACAGTTGATTTTCCAAGTCTGTCAAAGACGGAAGGCCTGTTAGAAGCGGCATATTCGTCTTTCACAGTGATATAATTGCTACTCGCCCTCCTTATTGAGATGCGCATTGGTGACGGTTGCTTGTATCCCAAACCTTCACGTGGTTTCCTTTATCTCCTTCATAATGCGGTTCTTCAAGTAAAACTTTGCATCGGCGAAGTGTGACTCTGCCTCGGTGAATGGCTCATCATCAGCAACTATCTTCTTCTCGACTTTACCCTCGTGGTATTTTAAAAATTTATGGTAGGTAGATGGAACTACTTTATTCTAATGTATCCAAGGCCTTCCAAGCAAAACATTGTATGAAGTCTCGCATCGATCACATGCAGCCATGCACTTGATTGCATATCTTCAATAGTGATTCCCAGCCTAATCGTGCCTATGGATCTTTGCCCCCCTTGGTTGAATCCTTGGATCATCACACGACTTTTTGAGAGTTGGTTCATGGGAATACCAAGTTCTTTCAAAGTGTGAATTGGCAAAATATTCACTGAAGATCCTCCATCAACGAAAATTTGATCTACCCTTTCATCACACATATAGCCAACCAGGTACAATGGGAGGTTGTAAGGAGTGTCACCTAGCAAAAGATCGTCATTTGTGAACGTGACTTTTTCCTCACAAGCATTAACTTCTTGAGGAGTGGACTCGATAAGTTTTTCCGAAGATGGTGACAGCGGTAGGTCATCACTCTTTTCTTTCCTTTTGTCAGTATGGCAACAAGAGGCATCAATAACCCCTTGGGAAATCTTCGTGCGGAACCAACTTGGTAAAAAATCCTCCAAGGTCACTAGATGTCGTGGCTTTTGAGGTTGGTGCACCTCCGCTTTTGCTTTCTTTAAGTGCTTAACTGGATTCCATCTCCTTGGTCTTCTAACCACCATTTTTTTTGTTGGTTGTTCTACTGATTCTTTTTGTGGGCTCCTTTTGTAGCGCCTACGACGAGTCACCGTCGTCCAACCTCCATTGTCTTCAGGTTGATCGTCTTCAACCTTGTGGTTTTCCACTAATTCTTCATCTTTACTTTCTTTAAAACCGCATAATTCATCCGGACTGAATGATCCAAAAGTGATAGAAACTTGGTTTGTGCTTGCTTTCTCATCTTCAAGCACGATCTTCTTTTCACGAGCCAAGTCCATAACTTTGTCCTTGAAGACAAACCACTTCTCCAGAGGATGGCTCACAAGTCGATGATATTTGCAGTAATTTGGGTTATCAATTTTCCCATCTTCATTTGGCCGTTTCATCTCCGGAAGTTCAATGATATTTAACTCGAGGAGTTCTTTAAAAATAGCTGGCACATCAGAATCCAGAAATGGGTGCTCTTTCTCCTGCATTTCTTTTAGAGTCAACTTTCCACTTGGATTATCTTGAAATGAAGTGGATTTCATACTCTACTTATTGCTCACCTTCGTCGTGAACTTCACAAATGATGTGTTGACATCCATAGCTTCTTTATTTTCAGATCTTGGTACAAACTTGCTCCATTTTCTGACTTCTTGCTTGTCGTTCCCTTTGCGAGGTTCATAGATGGGCAACCTTTCATTTCCAACAGAGGCCATGCTCAATTCCATGTCATGGGCACGAGTTGCAAGTTCTTCAAATGTGCTAGGCTTGATACCTTTCAAGATGTAGTGCAATACCCAATGCATACCTTGGATGCACATCTCTATACCAGAAGCTTCACTAAGCCTGTATTTACAGTTGAGGTTTGTATTCCTCCAACGATTGATAAAGTCGATAACTGGTTCGCTCTTCCGTTGATGAGTATTTGTGAGTTCCACCATGCTCACAGTGCGCGTTGTGCTATAAAAGCGATTGAGGAACTCTTGTTCTAGTTGATCCCAGCTATCAATAGATCCTGCCTCGAGGTATGTACACCAATCAAAAGCATTTCCTTTTAGTGAGCAGAAAAAACTGTTAGACGAGGTAATCTCCATAAGTCCCAGCGTTGTTGCATGTCTCAACGAAGTGCGCCACATGTTTCTTTGGATTGCCTTTACCATCAAACTGTTGAAACTTTGGGGGTTGATATCCAACAGGTATTTTCAACATATAGATCCTTGCAGTGTACGGCTTTGCGTATGTAAGGGATGACTTGGTAGAAACTTTGTACTTGCTTTTAATAGTTCCTTCGATGAACTCCTTCAGTTGATCAATTGGAATCATCCCTTCCGAAGAGACTGGAATTTCCTTAGTGGATGCAACTTGTCGTGGGGGAGGATCAATCTCTTGTACTTCTAGGAGTTTGCCAGATGCATGGGTGAATTCTTCTTCCATCAAGATTCCCACACTATCTGTTAGCTTGTCGATTATAGCATCTTGATTTTGCATGCACTTGGTCAAGCCAGCGATTGCTTCTGTCAAGTTTGCCAACTTCTCCTCCACAAATGAAGTGTTTGTCACCATGGCTTGCATGATTGTCGTGGACGATGGAGAGTAGCATGGATTTTCAAGCAGATTGATTCTTGATTCGCTCACGCTATGTGGTGTAAGTGGGAAGGATCCATCACTTGAAGCGTCATCATCTTCCTTCATTGCAGTGTGCTTGGATCCGGAGAGGTCAAGCAGAGCAAGAGTTTTCTTGATCTTTTCAGCAACGTCACTTCCTCCTTCGGGTGCATTTGTGGAAGATCTTGATCCTTTTAAGGATGAAGATCCAAAAACATGGGTAGATGCGGACGACACTTGGGGTGTTTGTTGTCCTAACGAGCTTGTTTTGCTCCTCGTAACTGGTCCAAAGCTTCCAAAGGTAACATCGAGGATGCCTTCCACATCAGCATAGAACCTGGAATTAGTAGCCTTGGCGAAAGCTGAACTGGAATTGATTTTCTTGGAAGCCATTTCGTTGTTCTTGAACTTTAGTGATTGAAAAGTTGAGACGAGAGGTAGATATTGTCCCACTGGGCGTGCCAGAATTTGTAGACAAAAAATTGCGTCGAGAAAATAAAATCAAGACCGATAAATATCGCAACAATCGTAGTATTTGATTTCAGATAATATGAGTGTACAATCTCTATGAATCCTCTGATTCTTCTTTTCAATATAAATTTAATGACCTTTGAGCTTGATCTTGAATTTTAATTTATTTTAATTCAAGTGCTTGAAACTTGATCTTGATCTTAACGTACTTTTAATTCAAGGGCTTGCAGCTTGTTCTTGAATCTTCGTCTTGATCTTTAATCCTTAGAACACTTGAATGCTTGTAGCTTTTAGAGAAATCCGCACGTTTGATCCACGAGCTCCCTCTTGCTTCTTGTTATAACCTCTGGTGTCTTTTCTGGGTTATAAAGACTCATATTTATAGTTGTGAAAAGGAAAAGTTGTGATAAGAACAAACTCTTTCCAGCCAATCAAATTGAAAGGTGACATGACCGCATTTGATTGGTCAGAACATGTCACTTGCACATGTGGCACGATTTTATTGCCCTTCTAATGTGACTTGGCATGCCTTGTCATTTTGACACGTGGCATTATCCTATTGTCTCTTCTATTTGACTTGGCATACCACATCATTTCACGTGTGGAAACAAACTGGGCCTCTTTGAAGATGATATCTTGGGCCTAATGAAATGGGCTCATCACTTTAGCCCAATGGGCTAGCCCAATGGATTATGACTTATTTATTTAATCCATATATATATATTGGACCTATATAATTAATTCATTCATATACTATCCCCTAATATTTATTTGGACTAATATATCTTGAATTTAAAATATAGTTCAATTTATTTTAGGATTTAATTTCAATAAAATTTATATGCCTACAATTGGTAATCGGCTTACCTAGAAGGTTGGGTTAGGTGCCATCATGACTAGTTGGATTTTTGGTCGTGATAAACAATTAGGTAGATTACTATTTTATTTGTTTTTAATTAACTACTACTGCACACACATGATCAAAAAGAAAAATAGGTTGGACGAATTCAAAATCTAGAGGTTTTCTAACAAGGCCTCTTTTTTAAAAGATTAAAATATTTGAATTTGAATTCGTATTTAATTATTAAGATATTATCTATAAATATGAATATTGAATAAGATTATGTATTTTTCAGCATCTAAATGAGTATAATTACTTTTATTTAAAGTTAATAAACATGAAAAATAATTATATATTATATCAATAAAATATTAATAAATTTTTAAATCTTATATAGTGTTGTGAAAATTGTTTGCTTTATGAGACACATTCTAGAAGCTTTATTGTTAGAGTTGGACTAAAATTGCACTAATGCTGCATACCATAAGGATTATTAGTGCTCCATATAATAGAATAGAGATGATTTTGGTTCAAAGCCTAAACATAAAGAACTAATTTGGGCTTTTTCTCTACATATTTTGCCTACTATTTTCTAATACTTACACTTCTAGAAAAAAAATACTTAATTAAGTGCCCAACGTCGTACTACAACACATCACATATGAGAAGATGGGAGGATTCCAACTCTTCACCTCAATTCATAGAAATTCGTAAAAATTTCATGGGACGTCCTATTTGGTCACCCCCATTTAATTTATATATATATTTTGTTTAAAATTTAACTGATACTCAATTTTTAGGTAACAATTATATCTTTTCTTCGTTGTTACTTCTTGTTCTCTGTATTCCTGTCCCATGTATCCAAGAGTTATTTGGTTTTTCTTCTTCTTCTCATGAGTTGCAAAATACCGTTATAGGTTGTGCTTCGGATTTTTCTTCTTTTTCTTAGTTGCAAACAGTGGCGAAGCCAGAAATTTCATCTAGGGTGTTCAAACTTGAAATAAGTGAAAAAATCCTGATAAATGGTGTTCAATATATGTTATATACCATAGGGCTATATACATTCGCCTCTGGTTGCAAGATGGGTTTGTTAAATTTGTTGTTGTTTTGACAATTTGAAGAGGTTTATTCTTTTTGATATTTGAAAGTTATATTTCAAATTTAAGCTCATTTGGATTGATTTGGGTGTTGAAGTTGAACTTCGAAGAACAAATTTACGTTTAGAACTTAGGATTCAATTTCTGAGTTGCATTAAAGTGATTGAACTACTTAAGAATTGAATTTTCTAAAGTTTGATTTGTAAGACAGAAGAACTTAAGATTTGATTTCTGAAGTTGCATTGAAGAGATGGAATTACTTCGGATCTCTACGGGTCAAATTTGAAATTTTTCCGCAATTCGACTATAACTTCAATGGCGGTCCAAAAAGTGGGTATATGTGAAAATGTCCCAAAATATTTCCAACGAAAAGAGTTTCTACTCGTTTGGGCTTGCTAATCCCAAGTGTTTGTCGTAAAAATAGCACGGGCTAGCTAGTTTTCGGTCTGGTAATTGAAAAATAGTTAGTGTTTGCAAAGTAATTGAAAAATAGCCATTATTTTGCTGCAACATGAAAACTTGCAGCATAATATACTGGAGATTGATGCATCTATGTATGAACTTCTAGCATATTATGCTGGAACTCCAGCACACGGAAAGTTCCAGCATAATATACTGGAGATTGGAGCACCTGTGTATGAACTTCTAGCATATTATGCTGGACCAGTATATTATGCTGGAAATATACTGGAAGTCCATCATAATATACTGGAGTTCCAGCATAATATCCAGTATATTATGCTGGAAATTCACATGTAAAAAATTCGAACTCCAGTATATTTTGGAATATTTTCTGAATTTTGAGCAATGTTTTCGTTCAAACTTATCTTTATATGAAAAGTGACTAAATTTTGATTACTTTTGAAACTGGGGCTATTTTCCAATTACCACTTGTAAATCTGGCTATTTTTGAGTTTCACTCGTGTTTGTCCTCTTTTATGGGCCTTAAAAGCCTAGAAAGAACAAGAGAAAAGATCCCAATTACCAAGCTTTCTTTTGTGTAAAAATTACATGGGGTAGCCACTTTTTAAAGTGGTATTTACTTTTTATCCAACATTTTTAATGTTGAGCAAAAATAGCCACTAGTCTATTAAAATTAATATGAAAAGACGGTGTTACTCTTTCTTCTATCTATCTTCTGCCCTTGTTCTCTTCCTTGCCAGTCTCTACGTCTCCCTTTTCTCCTGAATTTAGTAACGACCACACATGGCCTCCACCTCCTACATCACCTTCAAATCCCTTCAACAAACTCAACTCAAACTCTATTACTTCACTCACTTCAGTAAGCATTCTTTGGAGTTTCACACTTTTTTTCATACTCTCCTTTCTGCACCAACAAAATACACACTTGGAATTTTGCCCTCCATTCAAGTTAAAGCACATGTCACTCATTTGGAAATAATATTGTCCTTTGAACCAGAGCAAAAAATATCAGGCAGTAGAACTAATGATGAAAATAGCTCTGTTGAAATATCAAGCAGTAGAACTTATACTGAATTCACAGGTAGTCCTGAACTTAGAGTTCCAAGTTCAAAAAATAAGGAAATGTAGTCCTGAACTTAGAGTTATATCACGATCCAAAATCCATAAGGCCGTGATGGCACCGGACATCATTGTCAGGTAAGCCAATCATTTATTAATCGAAATAATTTTCGATTTAAACATTTATGAAAATCATTTCCTTTCACTTTATTACATATTAACTAAATAAAAAAATCTGTTAAGTAAAATAATGGTTTAAATATTACACCTTAGAAAAATATATCCCAACACATCCCAGAACCTGGTGTCACAAGTACATGAGCAATTTCTAAGAATTTATACAATCATCACAAAGCCTGTTCAAAATACAAATTGGACAAGGAAATTTAAAATAAAAAAAATACAATACGAGGGAGACTCTATCAGGTGCGGATCGCTTCCGGATGATGCAGCTCGCCTAAGTCTCCGAATCCTCCACATTTCTATGTAAGTACCTGTGCGATAAAATACACAGCAAGTGTAGCATGAGTACAAAAACAACGTGTACTCAGTAAGTCGCCCGCCTAACCTCAGAGAGGTACTGACGAGAGGTCAAATTAGACACTTGCTAAAGGTCAATTTAGAATACTCAAGTGTGACACTAAGCATGATTATCATAGGCAATTTATTAAAAACCAGGAATAAATATTATCAACTCCGTTCACATTTAACACTTTATATCCTCGTAGTATTAATAAAAATTAATGAACATGGGTGATTTAATCAAATAACAATTAATCAACGAGAAGGAACAACTTCTTCCAAAATCTTTTAATAACTTTAATTCTCTGTCATTTCAATTGACAACTTAAAATCCCTGGCCAGTAATCAGGCAAAAATCATAGCAACTACGCAGTAAATATCATGCGCAAGCAATACCGAGGGTCGAACGGCGCGGACCAACAATAATAAACTGTGCGCTGCCGAGGGTCGAACGGCTCGAACCATAGATGCATCTATCTTCCCCGCTCGGGAATCGATCATGCGACGCGGTTATACATAAAATAATAAGGCTACCTGCTCGCGAATCATACGTGCGACTAAAGTGCTCATATGAATACACACAAATACAGGGTCATCCTACTCGCGAATCATACATGCGACTCAGGCACCCGAAGTTACACATGTCCAAACAATAAGTCCCCATTTTATCAAGAAAACAATTTTTCTCAGGAAAGTGGTAAAATTCTTTTTAAAGGGACATGCAATATAGCTCTTGAATCTTTGTTTTGAAACTCATTTGCCAAGTTTAATGATATTTACATAATATAACCCTATCAGGTACACAATTACTCACGACGGAATCAATCCCCTTTTTAGATGATTAACAAAATGAACTCTAGTCTTCTTCAGATATTAAATTACGAACTTCGATTATATTAGTAGTTTAATATTACAGGCAGGATCACAGGTACAACACATAAGGCATGCTAGTGGGTCCTAGACTACCCGGACATGGCATAATAGTAGCTACGCACGGACTCCCGTCACCTCGTGCATATGTAGCCCCCGAAGATAATAGCATGTACTTAATTAATTCACTTAGGGGGACAATTACCCCTCACAAAGTTAGAAAGGAGACTTACCTCGCTCCGAGATTCCATAACCAGCCTCCAAGCCCTTCTGATGACTCCAAACGGACGCACAACGCCTCAAAACTATCCAAACAATGACAACCCAATGAAAATATACTCTAATATTTGCAACAATTCCAAATTATATAATTTTCCAACCCCGCTTAGTGAAATGACCAAAATGCCCTCGGGCCACGTGCCCGGAATCCGAAATTTCTTGAATATATATTCTACCCATAGCCTTACTAACTCAAATATATAATTTACTCAAATATTCATGCTCAATTCGTGGCTAAAAATCCAAATTCCATCTTCTAGGTTTCTTTAAGATTCTCCACATTTCCAATCAATTTCCATGCCTAATCCATGCATATAATCTTGTGTTTAACTTAGAAGCATGAAAGAGTTACTTACCTTGACATTGCATGAAGAAATCTTCTCTTTGAAGCCTTCAAAGATCGCCTAAGCCAAAGAAAAATCAAAAAAATGGCCAACAATTCTCGGTTTTAAAACATTCTGCCTAGGCCATTTTTCGCATGACCAAACCTCCGCACCTGCGGCTTTCCTCAACTCAAGCCAACCTCGCACCTGCGCCTCATAACCCGCATCTACGACCTCGCAGGTGCGAAAATACTATCGCACTTGCGCTCCCAGCCGGACCATCAATCCTTCGCACCTGCGGTGCCATAGCCTCACCCGCGGACAAATCCTCGCAGGTGCGGTCACACCAGATGACAGCAACCTCAGCCTTCTTCAAACTCCCAAACTTGATCCGTTAACCACCCGGAATCCACCCGAGGCCCCCGGGAACCCGTCCAATTATACCAACCTGTTCCAAAACATAATGCGGACTTGCTCGAGGCCTCAAATCACATCAAACAACATCGAAACCACGAATCGCACCCAAATCCCAACTTTATGAACTTAGAAATTTTCAACTTCTACAGCCGATGCCGAAACCTATCAAATCACGTCCGATTGACCCCAAATTTTGCACACAAGTCATATTTGACATTACGGACCTGCTCAAACTTTCAGAGTCACATTCCGACCTCGATATCAAAATTTCCACTTCCGGTCGGATTTCTCAAAAACTTCCAAATTTCTATCTTTAGCCAAATGACTTCAAAATGACCTATGGACATCCAAATTCACTTCCGATCGCGCTCCCAACTCCAGAATCACCATACGGAGCTATTCCCAGAATCGGAATCCCAAACGAACATCAACATCACTTAAATGCGCTACAAGCCAAACTTAGGAAATTTCTTCAAAAATGCTGACTTCCACAATATGCATCGAAACGCTCCCGGGTTATCCAAAACCCGATCCGGACATACGCCCAAGTCCGAAATCATCATATGAACCTTCTGGAACTTTTAAATTCTGATTCGAAGGTCGTTTACTCAAAATTCCAATCTTAGTTGATTCTTCCAACTTAAGGCTTCTGAAATGAGAATTTTCTTTCCAAATCAACTCTAAACTTTCGTGTTGACCCAAGTCACTGCATATTTTTGAAGATTGACAAATGACTGACCAGTTGAACCAGGTCCATCAGAGCACACATACTTGACCTGACGCATTGGCACATGAACCGTATATGCATAGGAGATGAATGCGATTGTGGAGTATCAATGAACAAGGAGAGTGTCTCCTAATGCAAAAAGGTTGCAAATTGATAAGAGAATAGAATGTGAATTCAGCAAGGACAGTAACGAAGGAAGGATGTTGAGTTTAATACGAACTCTTTCTCCCAGGTAGAGTTGTACCAGAACTGAATGACAAACTCAACAACTGACTCTATAAATAATTGAAGTATTCTTGCTTGAATTAAGAACGCACAAGTGCAGAAGTGAATCAAGAACTGAAAGCAAAATTCTCAGAGATTTTGCAAGCAGAAATACTGTGCGAAAGAAAGGCTACAGACCAGCTAGAAGAACCAGTTCCATTTGTTTGTCATTGAGTCTAGTTGGTTGTAGTAGGTATCTTTTCAGCTTTCATAGAAGCAATTGTAATAGGTACACATTGTTCAAGTTAGAGCTAACTTGAAGCTTGTAGAAATTAGCTAGAGGCTAGTTACTACGAAGGGATTAGAGTTAGTCCTAGGATTACAAAAAAGTTTATTTTGTAAGTCCGTTTGGCGCAGAGTTTTAGTGAAGAGTTTGAGCAAATTCTACTGAGGAGCAGGTCGTTGTTTTTTCACCTTTTGAGCCAGGTGTTTTCCACGTAAAAATCTCTGTGTTTTTACTTACTACTTTTATTATTCCGCAACAGTAGAAGTTGGAACACCAAGAAGAACCATGTTCTTCTAGAGAGACAGCACTCAAAAAATTGGATACCACACAAATTAACCTATCTTCTTGTGTGGTATTGACGTCTAAAACATCAATTGGTATCAGAGCAGGTTATCCTTGAAAGGCTAACACCTTGGAGAAGATCAAGATGAGTGCAGCACCTGGAAACTGGGAGGGTCAATCAACTACAAGGCCACCACTCTTCAATGTCCAGTATTACTTTTTGTGGAAAAATAGGATGAAGGACCACCTGATTGGAGAAGACTATGAACTCCAGCACATAGTGATTGATGGTCCTATAGCTACCATGATGAATACTGTTGAAGGTATAGATGTACCAAAGACTAGATTTGACTGCAATGTTGAGGATCTGAAGAAATGGGAGAAGAATGCAAAGGCCAAAAAGTGGTTAGTGTGTGGACTAGGTCCAGACGAGTACAACAGAATCCAAAGTTGCACCACTGCCAAAGAGATCTGGGATACCTTGAAAGTAGCCCTGAAGGAACACCTCAGGTAAAAAGGTCAAGAGGTACTCTACTATACTCTCAGTGTGAAAACTTCACTATGAAAGAAGGAGGGACTATCCAAGAGATGTCCACAAGGTTCACAACCTTGACTAATGAACTGAAGTCTCTTGGAAGAGTCATTCTTGAAGAGGACAGGGTTGAGAAGATCCTGACAAGGGTCTTGCCTATTTCCTGGGAAAGCAAAATCACTGCTATCCAGGAATCCAAAAATATGGCAACCCTGAGATTGGATGAGCTGATTGGAAACCTCACTGCCTATGAACTGAGAAGGCAGACAATGAAGATGGATGGTCCAAAGAAGGAGAGGAGTCTAGCACTAAGAATCACTGAGGGAGAAAATCTGGAGGATGATGAGATGGCCATGATTACCAAAGAATTCAGAAACTTTCTCATGAGGAAGAAGGGCATCTCTAGAGGAGGAAACTACAATAAAGCAAAAGCTCCAGAAAGGCCAACCAACGAGGGATGCTACAAATGTGGTAAGACTGACCATCTCATCAAAAACTGTCCTCAGTGGGAAGTAGAATGGAAAAAGGAGAGATATGAAAGAAGGAACAGGAAGAAGGAACAGGTCCAACCCAAGAAAACCACAACAAAGGCTATGGTTGCTGCTTGGGGGGAAAGTTCAGATGAAGAATCAGAAGATGGGGAGACTGAAGATCAGGCGCTCATGGAAATTGGAGAATCTGATGAGGAATCACATGAAGAACCAGAGGTAAGTATCTCCCATCTTAAAAACAAAGTAAAGTTCCTATCTAAGGAAAAACTCTCTGAGTTGCTACTTGATTTCATAGATGATTCTGAGGAAACAACCAAAGAGAATGATCAACTATCTAAAGAATGTGCAATGCTAAAAGCAAAGTGCATGAACCTGGAAATCAGAGTCAGTGAATCTGAACAGAAAAATATTGTTTTGTTGAACCAGGTTCATCCACTTGAAATTGAGATTCTAGAACTAAAATCAATTAGGACATCAACTAGCATCAATAAGATCTAACCATGGTACTGAATTTGAGAATGCTAAGTTTGCTGAGTTCTGTGATGAACATCGTGTCAATCATAACTTTTCTACTCCTAGAACCCCACAGCAAAATGGGGTTGTTGAAAGGAAAAACAGATGTCTTGAAGACATGGAAAGAACCATGCTTCTATCTAGCAAACTATCTCACAACTTCTGGGCTGAAGCAATAAACATTGGTTGTTACATAATCAATAGATGCATGACCAGACCTCTGGTAGAGAAAACTCCCTATGAATTACTTAAAGTGAGAAAGCCCAACATATCCCACCTTAGGGATTTTGGATGCAAGTGTTTTGTGCATAATAATGGCAAAGATTCCCTAGGAAAATTTGACCCCAGAAGTGATGAGGGAGTATTCTTGGGATATTCATCACATAGCAAAGCTTATAAAGTGTATATTAAAAGAACTATGTGTGTAGAAGAAAGTGTACATGTTGTCTTTGATGAAAATAACACTCTTGCTGAGACAGGAACCAGAAGATGAGGAGCTTGGACTGGTGAGAAGCAGTGAAAACATTGAAGCAAACATGGAAGATGGAACACGTGATGGACCAGGTTCAACTACCCCAAGAAACATGACAGGGGGAATTCAACATATGCAACCTGGCCCTGATCCTGCTCCACAACAACAAGACACCAGGGAATTGTCTAGGAATGAACAACTGGTACTCAAACCACACAGATATCAGAGTTCTCACCCTCTTGAGAAAATCATAACAGATTTTACATCCGGAATCAAAACAAGATCATCCTTGAAAAATCTTTGTGTGTTTGATGCCTTTCTATCCATGATCAAACCAAAGAACATTGGGGAAGCCCTACAAGATGCTGATTGGGTAAATGTCATGCAAGAAGAGTTGAATCAGTTTGAAAGAAGTCAAGTATGGCACTTGGTACCCAGGCCACTAGACAGATTAGTGATTGGCACCAAGTGGGTCTTCAGGAACAAGCTCGATGAGGATGGAACTGTTACAAGAAATAAGGCAAGATTAGTTGTTCAAGGGTATAGTCAAGAAGAGGGAATTGACTATGATGAGACTTTTGCCCCCTGTGGCAAGACTGGAGGCAATCAGACTTCTTATAGCATTTGTTGCACACATGGAATTCACTCTTCATCGGATGGATGTTAAGAGTGCCTTTCTTAATGGCTATCTGAAGGAAGATGTATTCGTCAAGAAGCCTCCAGGTTTGAAAGCAAGGAGTCACTTGACCACGTATACAAACTCGACAAGGCTCTGTATGGTCTCAAACAAGCACCAAGAGCATGGTACGAACAATTATCAAACTTCCTGCTAGAACATGGGTACAAACGAGGCAAAATTAACAGTACCTTGTTCTTAAAGAAAAAGGGTAACGATCTCCTGGTTGTGCAAATATACGTGGATGATATTATATTTGGGGCGACTTCTGAATGAGCAAAGAATTTTCTATGTTTATGGGGAGTGAGTTTGAGATGAGTATGATGGGTGAACTAAACTTCCTCTTAGGCTTGCAAATCAAGCAAAACTCAGGAACAAATGATCCACCAACAAAAGTATGTGAAAGAATTGCTCAAGAAGTTTAAAATGGAAGACTCAAAGGAAATAGACACTCCCATAGCCACAACTACAAAATTGGATGTGGATGAACCTGGTTCATCCATTGATCAGAAGCTATACAGAGGGATGATTGGGTCTCTATTATATCTCACTGCCAGTAGACCAGATATTGTGTTCAGCATGGGACTATGTGCTAGGTTTCAGGCAAATCCAAAGGAGTCCCACCTCACTGCAGTGAAGAGAATTTTGAGATATTTGAAAGGCACCACTAATTATTGTGCCTTTGGTATCCTAAAGGTAGTAATTTCGACCTTGTAGGATAGGCTGATGCTGATTATGCAGGTTTCCTGGTTGACAGGAAGAGTACTTCAGGCATGGCTCACTTTTTGGGCTCCTTCCTTGTGTCTTGGGCCACCACGAAACAGAATTCAGTAGCTTTGTCTACTGCTGAGGCTGAATATGTGGATGCAGCCTCTTGCTGTGCTCAGTTGCTATGGATAGAGCAACAACTCATGGACTTTGGTATAGATGTGGGATGCATTCCTATTTTCTGTGATAACACTAGTGCCATTAGTATGACGAAGAACCCGGTTCATCATAAGAGAACTAAGCACATAGATGTTAGGCACCATTTCCTGAGGGATAACTATGAAAAAGGAATGATCTNCTTTACTAAAGCACTGAGTAATGAGAATTTTGAGAGAAACAGACTTGAATTAGGGATGATTAAAATCACCTGATTGAAAAAGGAAATTGAAAAAAAAATGGAAAATTCTTTTTGGCTAGAAACACTAACATAGATAATTAACCAGACTAATCATTGCTCAGCATCATGACTTTAATGTCATACTCTCTTGCCATGTATTAATATGATTCTCTGGTTGCTAATAATGTTTCTCTATCTTTGTAAATTGAGGCAAATTAAGGACTTTAACACGATGAACCTGGTTCATCTCTGCTGGTTCATCTGACTGACAAGGTACGTGCTCATCTCCATACAATTATTGAACTCATTACAGTCACACATGAGCAGGATTCTATCTATATTTGGTTAATTTCAAATTCTTTGTACTAATCCCTAAATGAACTCGTTCCAAGAAGTCCTATCAGTACTCAATTAGCCTAGAGGTAGGGAACTCTTAACTGTCTAATCAATGACATTCCTACAACTGTTAGACTCCCACTTGAATAAATATTCTTCCCGTTGTATAATTAATAGACATATCTTATATAAGGGTCATCATTACTCTTTTCTTCATAAAGTTACCGTCGAGCCAAGATCATTATTCTTCAAACCCAAAACTGATCACTTTTCTTTTCTTCCTAACAACAATCGTAATCATGTCTTCACTACCATCTGCTTCGTCTTCTTCATCGCCAAATCGTGATTATGATGGAGGGAATTATGAATCAGAATCAAATTCTCCATCTGTATACAGTTCTCAATCACCAGAAAGAACCTCAACCCCTAAAAACCCTCCTATTCCAGAACCCATATCTAACCCTAACCCAACCCCTCGTGGTCGTCGTGTAAAGGTTCTTGCCAGAAAATCAGTGGCTTCTGGGTCTCGTGCAAGATTTTTGGAGGCAATTCTGCAGGCTGAAAAGGATAATAATTCTGAATCATCAAGTGAATAGTTTAAATCAGCCAACGAGGAGGAAACACGTGGTTCATCAAATTTTGAACAAGGTAATCTTGATGCTATTTCTCAATCTGTTAATGTTGAGAACAAGTTTGTTCTGGTTGGGTTGGTAGTTGATGTTGAAGTGCCGAGTAGGCGAAGAAAATAGGGAAAAGGAAAATTTCTTGAGGGAGAGGTATTTAGGGAGGATGGTACCACATTGGCTATCTGTGGTCCCATTCCTGAGAAGGTTGGAGAAGATGTCACAGAGTTAGGGGGAAGTGTAGTCGAGGAAGCAGCGATAGGTTTAGCAAGCTTGAAGAAAGAAGCAGATGAACCTGTTTCATCTGGGGACGAGACGTTGGCTGACAGGCTAAAGAAACTGGGGGAGTCCTATAACCCCAAGAAAAGGAGGACTCAGAAGTCCAAGAAGGCTACTAACCCAGTTCCTTCTAAGAAGAGGAAAGATTCTGTAGCTGCCGATGCTCTTGTTCCTAAGGTGCGTGCTACACGTAGTGCTGTGAGAGACGAAGAAGAACTGTTTGAGAAGGCTCTGCTAGAGAGCAAGAAAAAGAGAGCTGCAAAAGGAAAGGCTAAAGTAGGAGAGCCTATGGAGACTGTTTAGGCCGAAGAGGATACGATGGACGTGGTTCATCATGAGGAGCGGACTGCTCCTGTTGTGGTTGAGGCACCAAATTCAAAAAGGGCTAAGGCTTCTTCAAAGAAGTCAGCTACAGTGTCTGCCACACCTACAAGAACTGTTAAAAGGACCAGGTCTAAGGCAAGAAAAGTGAAAGTCATTGATAAAGATGATGATAAAGAGTGGAGTGGAGAATATGAGGGGAAAGTTGGTGAGGTGTGATCACGCTCAACTATGTCTTATAGAAGACTAAGCGGGCGTTGCAAATATAATCCTGGGGTATTATTCCCAGAGTCGATCCCACAGGGAATTTACGTATCAAGCAAGCTGCTGAAATACTACTCAACTGTCACCTGATGTTATTTAAATTGCTAATACTAATGATTAAAACTAAAGATTAACTATGTTAAGGTATAAACAATTGTAATAAAAATCTAAGGTTATGGTTTCCCCCGCTGGTGAACTTACTTCTCGGATACTTCGTATAGCTTGATTAATCGTTTCTATCAATCATGAACACTCTATCTACCATAAACTCTCTCAAGCAATTATGATAATTTACTAGACGCACTCTCTCAAGTTACGCTAGCTAGATTGC
>ML301764.1:0-10328 GCA_005239505.1 Nicotiana paniculata
CTTCTCTTACCAGTACTGCACTTACAGCAATTTCTGAAACAACCAGGTAGATGTACAATCTTTTCCCTTCTTTTGGCTTTGAAAGCAGCGGTGGTTTCGATAGATAGATCTTCAAATTCTTGAGAGCTTGCTGACATTATTCAGTCCATTCGAGCTGATTCTACTTTGTGAGAACTGAGAATAATTTAAAACTTTTTTCGGAAGACATAGAAATAAATCTTCCCAAAGCTGCTATTCTCCATGTTAGTCTTTAAACTTCCTTTTTATTTGTTAAAATATTAGGTATTTATTCTATAGCTTTAATTTGAGCAAGATTTACCTCTATTCTTCTGTTTGATACAAGGAAACCCAAAAATTTACCTGATTGCACTCCAAAAGCGCATTTTTCGGCATTTAGCTTCATATTATACCTGCGTAAAATATCAAAAGTAGCAGAGAGATGCTGGAAATGGTCTTCTGCTTGTGTTGATTTTACCAACATATCATCAATATAGACTTCCNGGTAATAAGGGAGTTTTTCCAATCGAACTGAAATTTTTCGGATTTGGGATTTATCAAAGTCGCCACCCGGATTTTTGACGATGTTCCGGGACACCATTTTATTTTTAAAAAAATCCCAAACCGAGGAAATTTTGATTCTGTTTTAAGTTGTTTGCGACCAGAAATCCGAGTAAGGAATTCTGTTAACCCGGGAGAAGGTGTTAGGAATTCCCGAGTTCCGTGGTTCTAGCCCGATCGCTTAACTATTAATATTTGGCCTAAATTATCGGATTATTTACATATTTTAGCCTATTGTGCATTTAGCCGCTTAATTTTTAACCGCTTTTACTATTTATGGATTTATCTTGAAACAAGTCACGATCGCGTGCACTTGTTTATTTTTTGGACACATTATAACTACGCCACATGAAATGCACCCGCAATTACAACATGTGATTTTTATTATTGTTTGAAGTTGAAGAAGGGGACATGAGTTGTCGCACCTGAGTGTAGATTACGTAGTCAAGACTATGGTCGTGACAGTTTTATAGTGCCTATTTGAGGCGATGTTTGATTATTCATTATGTTTTCTATTTGAAGGAACGTTTTAGTTTTAAGATCAATTGGGACGTTTATGGATTTATCTTAGACAAGTCACGATTGTGTGCACTTGTTGTTTTTGAACACCTGGCAAACACGTCACATGAAATGCACTCGTGGTTGCTATGTGAATTTTTTATTAATTTTTTAGAGTTGAGGGTCGGTGGCATGAGTTTTCACTCCCAAGTGTAGCTTATGGTAATTTTTGGAATGATACTTGATTTTACCAAATTTTCAAACTAAAGTTATCACTCTACCTACAGGATTGCCTAAAATGATGTTCACTAGACTAAAAGACAGCATGTTTCGGGCTATGGCCACATTTTAACCCATTAATTGTCACACCTCCTTTTGGCCAATCCTAATTATAGCTAATTTTTCAAGAAGGGTAAGGCTACACAATTCAATTACAAACATGCCAACAATGAAAGGATTGCAAAAAAAAAAAAAAAAAAAAGGTCTAAGACAAAATTATTAATTTGCAGCAAGTCTAAAATTACAATCATCATATTCAGCCATTGTAAAGAAACTATTTAAGAAGAGAGAACGTTAAGATCTTATTAAATTTGAAGTAGAAAACTTAAAGTGATTTACAAGGATTTATGTAAAATAACGAGTTTCTTGACAGTAAGAAAAAATTCAAATTATGGAAAAACTTAATCAATTTTGTTAAATGGCTAATTTGGCATTTTTTCTTTTAAAAGGGTTGTTACACCCAAGATTCCTTAGCTAAAAATCCTAAATCACCCATCAATACCTCTTAGAATTACTTTTTTTTAGTAATTAAGGGTTATATTATTTACTAAGTTGATTTAAAGTAATAATCAATACTTAGTGAGGTCACTTAAGTTAATTTCTAGGTTGAAGAACTTGAGCTTAAATTAATTTAGACTTGGATTTAACTGTGATCAACTCAATTTGGGAAATTAGGCCTAATCATCCTATTTGAGTGATTAATTCAATAATTAACCTTAACCAAGTTGATTTTTTACACATATTTAAGCGAGTCACTTTTAAGAATTAAGTTAGTTCATTAGACTTAGGTTAGTTATATTAGCTATTTCAGTTTCAGATGCATACTTAATTAGTCAAGTATAGTTATCTCTTTATTACCTAATTAATAATTACCTAATCGATTAATTTGAGTAGGTGATTAAACTTTTGGATCATACTGAAATCAAAAGAAAAATTAGGGTAAATAGGTTTATGTTTGAACACAATTCAACAAATCAGTCTAGATCGTAAACCCCATAAACTAAGCAGGGAATCAATCAATGACAAATAACCAGTAGTGATTATCTTTCACAAATTGCTACACCAAATTAATTACCAGAAACAGTTACACATATACATGATTTGGTTTCAATTAGAAATTTAAGACTACCTTTCTCTAATCAGGCAGTGTTGAACATAAATTAAGAAACCAACAGAAAAATTACGAATCCTAACTAAACGACAGTGATGAAAACGGTAACATGAACATGTGTACTACAACAATCATGTAATATAACAAAACCTAAAATCTAACCCTAATTAGCCTAAACTTTATGCAATAAAAACTAAACTTCAGATAATTATGAAATCCAGCATGTTTCAACTAGCCTAAACAAACGGGAACAAACAGACAAGATCAAACAAAACAGGAAAAGACCTAATATTGATGTTACCTAAATCGTGCAGGCTAAATAAGAAAATGAACATAGAAGAAGACAGAAGATAAAGATAAAGAAAACAGAAAAGGAATTACCCAATGTTTGGTTTGGGGAAACCAGTCACGAACTCGAACCAACCTCCACGGGAAAAAATGAACTTTAGAAGACCATTAATCGATTGCTCTCATAAAAAAATCGATTCATGAAAGTCTCTGGTTCAGACAACCCAAAAATTGAACGAAAACCGGAAGGGGAAACTAGAGTTTCGGATTTTAGATCCGAGATTCAAGAATTTTTAGGCTTGTTTGAATGAAACTGTGGTGATATACGGAAAGAGGGAGATGAGATGATCATCTGGTGTTAATTTGGTATGATTTGGAGGTGGTTCGCCGCCGATAGGTGATTTTCGGGCGGCGGAAGACGGTGAGAATCCTGGGGCGGCTAGGTTCTCTTTTGAGAGAAGAGAGAGAGACGGACAGGGGGGGGGGTGTGAGACTTCTGGGCTTGAGAGGGGGGGGGAGGCTTTTTGACAGTGATATAGTTAGGGGTTGTGGGGTTCCCAACCGTTTGATTTATTTTGACCAACAGTTGGGATGGCTTGTAGGGATGAAATGGGGTCGTTTGATTTATAGCTGGGGCACGACGGGTTTAAGGATTTTGGCCTGGGTATTAGGAGGGGGATTTGGGTTTAGGGAGATGGCCCAACCTATTTTAGCTCTCTTTTAGCAAACCCTAGGTTAATTAAAACTAAATCCATCAATTCTAATTAAAATTTCTAAAAATATATTAATTAGTTCTAACCTAGTTTATCTAATTATAATTTAACTAATGAGTGAATCAAAATTTAGTACCCACAATTATTAAAGGACAACTTTTTTAATTTTTTTAGTAAAAATGATTAAATTATGCAACCAATTATCAAGAACCTAATTATGCCAAATAATAAAAGTTTTAAAATTATTTTTTTTATTATTTTATATGTTATAAATTTTAAAAGATGAATTGTGATCATAAGTCTTGTCAGTATCGATGACTTGGAGCCTGGTACTTTTGATCACCCCCTCAGCATAAGTGTTAAGCTCAATTTCTCCTTTTGTTATAACCGTAGAGTTATCAAACCCTGATATGGTTCGTGCCCTTGGGATTACTTGATTCCCAATAGCATTTTTTCCACGACTCTTAGCAAAATTATATTGACTGAACTGCCTGGATCAATCAACACTCTTTTTACGTTAGTGTCATGAATAAGTAAAGATATTACCAGAGCATCGTTGTGAGGAAGCATTAATCCGCCGATATCTTCATCATCGAAGGTTATATCGTCCTCTTCCATATTTTCACGAACCCGTTTTCCATGTGTAATTGTGAACTTTATGGTCGTTTTGCAGACCAATCCGTTTATTTCTTCATCTCTGTGTATCGCGTTGACAGTTCATTTTGGAGAAGGAGTCTTTGGGGGCTCCTGCCTGTTCTTCATATATGCCTGTTTACCTTTATCACTAAACAATTATGTTAAATAGCCCTGTTTCAATAAATTTTCTACTTCACCTTGTAAAAATCTGCAATCTGCAGTCTTGTGCCCACGATCAATATGGAATTCACACCAGTGATCTGGGTTCCTTCTATATGGATTTGATCACATCTCTTTGGGCCACTTAACCTTGTATCCCATGTTCCTTAATATTGAGACAAGTTCAGTAGTACTTACATTAAAGGTATGATCCCAAATTCGGGTATTATCTCTAGGTCGTTCATCTTGATCTTTTCTGTATCTAGATGAGGATGAGACTACGTCTCTTTATGGCGGTCTATAGTCTCACCTAGTGTTTTCGAACCTGGGACGAATATCACGTCCCAAGGGTCCTAAGTAAGGATCGTACCTGTTTTTACCTAATCTTCTGTCTGACTCAGGACGTCTGGATCTGGAATGATCTTCATCTCTTGAATGAGCAATGCTATCTTCTTCTATTCTGAGTTTAATACTCTACCTGTTATATACATCGTTGCACGTTGTAGCGGGGAATTCTCTTAGACTCTCCTTAAGTCGTCTCGTGGCTTCTGAGCTTTTATCATTTAGGTTGCTTGCAAATGCCATGGCTGCCCAATTATCAGGCACCCTTGGTAATTGCATTCTTTCTCGTTGAAACCTGTCTACAAACTCACAGAGTAGTTCTGTGTCTCCTTGTTTTATTTTGAATATGTCTGCCATTCTTTTCTCAACTTTTTGTGCACCAGAGTGTGCTTTTATAAATGAATCTGCAAGCTCAGCAAAAGACTCAATATAATTTTCAGGGAGAAGAGAATACCAGGTTAGGGCTCCTTTGGTAAGTGTTTCCCTAAATGTTTTGACTGATTCAATCTCTTGTTTTATTAAGTCGTTGCCTATTACTCCAGTAGTGAAAGCAGTCACATGATCACGTGGGTCAGTTGTTCAATCATATTTGGGAACGTCAGGCATTTTAAACTTCTTGGGTATAGGTAGGGGTGACGCACTTGGCTTCCAAGGTTGTTAAGAATACCTATCAACATCAATGCCTTTGATAATAGGCGATACTCCAGGAATTTTTTCGATGCGATCGTTCTGCCCTTCATCAATTTCTGCATGGTTAGCAGTAAAGTTTGTAATTCTAAGTTATTAGATATAATTAGTCTCGCTTCGAGAGATTCATTAGGAGTATCTCCCCTTCCTGAGTTTGCCAACCCAGATTGAGGATTTTCCGTGGTGATGGTATTATTGGGGGGTGGTGTCGGTGGTGCAGGTAACGCTGCCGGTAATCCCCTCGCAAATTCTTGCAAAGCTTGGCTCACATATTCTGCAATCATTTGCCTTACTTGATCTTATTCCAACGTTTGATCATTATTATCATTGTTGTTCTTGGATCTTTCTGGGAATTGTTACCTTGAACCACGTGCGGTTATTAAAGGTGATGGAACTGGGGTTCCATTCCTTTGCTGGTTGTTTTCCTTGGAGTTCGACATAGTTCAGAGGATATCGCTTGAAAAAAAAACAAAGATTATCAGATTCCCGGTAACAGAACCAATTTGTTTAACCAAAGAATTAGATCCTTTGACTAAAGCTATTTCTAGGATGAACACGGGTAACTGATAATCAAGGAAATAGAGAAAAATGAATAATAGGCAATGTTGCAGAAATATAGAAAAGCAAAATAGATTGTATTCGAGAATCAGATGCCTTTACAAACTGTATTCCCCTCCCTTATATAGGAGATTCCTTGATATAACGTACAAATCTTGATATGATTGCCCATTAATGACTAATTATGACTTTAATGGGGCGTTACAAAGGCTAACGATAATTGGTGTACGGTTACATAATGTACGAGTAATCAATTGTGGGTTCTTGAATCTTCCCGTAGATTTTTCCAGATTCATTCTGACCGTGTCTCTTCCCTGTCTCGATCGGGTTTAGTTTCCCGTGGCTGATGAGCTTGAGGGTTTATTGAATCGTGCCTCTTTGTCCGGTACCTCATCAAAGAATCATATCCAGTTGTTGCGTTCTGTTGTGTCCATATAACTGGCTGAGTTATCAAGAGTTGGCTTACGTGTGACTCTCTTTTTTACCAATACAAGGTGATTGTTCCGTCTCCGTTAAATTCATGTGTTATTATGATTGTGCCGTGTGATTTGTGAAACGGCTTGATAATTTCTTATGTGTTGAGGTCCCACGTAGTGATGATGTTATGTTAGCAGGATGGCTCTTGAGATCCAGAGTATATATATATATATATATATATCCCCATGATGGTATTATGCACTTAGCATGCTTATGATCGATATTCAGAAATTTGTAATAGTGAGCACTTCAGCTCCGTGTATATTTCCTTACGTGAATTTTATATTATTTGGATCGGTTTGAACGCCTTCACGGTTATTTTATTTGGATCGGGTGGAACGCCGCCACGGGTATGATATTTTGATCGGGTGGCACGCCGCCACAGTTATGTTATCTGGATCGGGTTGCACGTAGCAACAGTGTGATGTTGAGTCAGGTTCTTAGGAACAACTTCCTTGTGTTTTTCTTCCTAATTTCTGTTAAAAGTTCATATTAGTTGTGTGAGTTGAATAGTCTGTTCCTGAGTCATTTCTTATTATCATGTTCGAGTTATGGCCTATTGGCTCGATGCAGTATCATGTGAGGCTGTTGGTCATGTTTGGGGCGATTTGTTGTCTGAGCATTTCATACTGGGTGAGACGGAATTATCGGATCAGGGATCAGTGCGATAAGGTTATGTGAAGTGTATATTAAAGAACAAATACCATTATTCAGGTTCATAATGAAGTGATGATTCTAGTAAAGATGAGGCATTCGAGGATTTGTTAACTCTGCAGTTGGGTATGAATTTCTGCACATTTCCTCCGTTGTGGTGGTATCGTCAGCATTATATCAGGATGTATGTATATTTGTTATGAGGTGCATCAGGAGCACCAAATTCGTGAAATTTTGGCTATGAAGGTTCAGGGAGTGTCATTGTAGTCAGGTGATGAATTATGCGGTGTATGGTGCCGATTCAGCAAAGGTACGCAGTGGTGTTCTAGTTCCTCGTGTGGTAGTTTATACGGTGATTATATGATGGGAGTAGTCCTGGCAGAAAATTTTCAAGTGTTGGAACAAGGTTCTAAGCTTGTTATATGGATAAAAGAAGAATCTCCAGATTTGATTAATCTAATGTACTAAACTGGGTTGTAGTAGCACGGGCAAGTGCTCAGGGTGTTAAACAGTTATTTTAGGTAACTTGCAGAGAAGTTCTTGGCACATTCGAGGACGAATATCAATTTAAGTGGGGGATAATGTAACGACCTGACCAGTCGTTTAAGGCTTTAGCGCGTCGTTCAGCGGTTTGAAGTTGTGAGCAGCTTCGTTTCAGGTATTATGACCCATGGGCGTGGTCGGAATTGAATTCTAGGAAGTTTAGAATTGATTTGGAAAGAAAATAATCATTTTAGAAGCCTTAAGTTGGCGAAATCAACTAAGATTGGAATTTTGAGTAAACGGCCTCTGAATTAGGATTTGAAGGTTCCTGCAGGTTCATATAATGATTTCGGACTTGGACGTATGTCCGGATCGGGTTTTAGATAACCCGGGAGCGTTTCAGTGCATATCATGGAAGTTAGCTTTTTAGAAGGATTTCATGAATTTGGGCTTGAAGTGCATTTCAGTGTTGTTTATGTCCGTTTGGGATTCTGAGTCTGGGAATAGCTTCGTATGGTGATTCTGGAGTTGGCAGCGCGATTGGAAGTGAATTTGGATGTCCGTAGGTCATTTTGAAGTCATTTGGCTAAAGATAGAAATTGAAGGTTTTTGAGAAATCCGACCGGAAGTGGAAGTTTGGATATCGAGGTTGGAATGCGATTCCAGAAGTTGGAGCAGGTGTGTAATGTTGAATATGACTTGTGCACAAAATATGAGGTCAATCGGACGTGAGATAGGTTTCGGCATCGGATGTAGAAGTTGGAAAATTCTAAGTTCATAAAGTTGGGAATTGGGTGCGATTCATGGTTTCAATGTTGTTTGATGTGATTTGAGGCCTCGAGCAAGTCCTCATTATGTTTTGGAACAGGTTGGTATAACTTAACGGGGTCCTGGGGGCCTCGGGTGGATTCTGGGTGGTTAACGGATCAATGTTTAAAGTTGATGAAGGCTGAAGGTTGCTGTCATCTGGTGTAACCGCACCTGCGAGGCTTTGACCGCAGGTGCGGCTAAGGGCGCCGCAGGTGCGAGTTTTGGGCTGGAGCTGAGGAGGTCGCATGTGCAGAAAATGGGTCGCACATGCGGAAGCGTAGGTGCGAAGAAGGGACTGCAGAAGTGAGAGATGCTGGGTTGAGTCAGAGCCGCAAGAACGACTATTGGACCGCATGTGCGAAAGGAAGCCTGGGCAGAATGTTTTATAGTCGGGTTTTTGTCATTTCTTACCCATTTTTCATTTGACCTGGGCGATTTTTTTTTTTTTAAGCAAATCCACTAGGCAAGAGCCTAGGGCTAGTTTTATTAATAATAAAAGCAAAAATGGAACCACATAGGAGTAGTACAAAATAAGGGGGACAATAGCACCAGTAGTCTTGCCTCTATGCCTTGGCTATATAATCACTCCTCTGCGCCTCTCAATGCCCTATATGGCAGCCTCATGTAGAGGAATCATGGTGTAGCTGCCGGCAAAGTCTCACGAGGGCATATAATCTCATAGCCGCCTAGATTTCAAAAGGCATAGGTCTAAAGCAACACAAACTGGGCTAAACCTTACCTTACTAATCCTACCGAGGCAAAAAATAGCCTCACCTACTAGCATGCATGTAAAAAGTAAGAACTAGAAAGAACTAAATATTCTATGATCATCACAGAGTTTATAACATACTCTGTGATGATATTACAAATGACAATACTAAGAAAGTGATAGAATAAAATGTAGTAGGAATTAAAATCTTCTCCCTTCTTTTCCAAACTTGTAGCTTCCTCAATTTGTACTTCTTTTTTATCTTCATCACACCTCTTTAAAATGTCTTCAAAATTCATGAATTCGTTTTTGAACGGTTGGATCTCGTAGATGTGGTTGGGACAACTTGTTTTTGCTTGGCGACTCTCATAGGAAGTCGCCTAATATTTGATTCCTCATTCAACCTGCCATCCCAACTCTTCTTCCTTGTGTGTGTCTATTTTCTTTGTCTGCTATGCATTGGTGATAAATCACCTTTCCTTGCTGCCTCTGCCCTGCACTGTTGCATCATTGCATCTTCCTCACCTTCTTCGTAAAAATCTCTCCCCAATATCACAGGATTTGGCATATCTTGAAACAGATCTTGGGCCATCAGTGCTCCATGATCGTGGGCCACCAGTGCTCCATCTTTCTTATTAGGAAACGCTGCCTTTTTTGGCTGTAACTCTACGTCTTTCACCATCGCGTCCAAAATTTTTCTTTCCTCCAAGCTGATAACTGGAGCGTTTGCATTGTTTTGTTGCTGCCCATCTTTTGTTGCTGACTTTGGCACAATTGGCTGCTGCTTTCCAGGAGTTAATGTTGCTGCGTCATGTTCATCACTCACACAATTAGCAGCTGGGGTGTTAGAGATTAGCTGATGCTGCCCAGCAATCTTTTCTACTGCCTTTGTCGTCGAACTAGCAGGTGTTGTGATCGTTTCACTATGTTGTTGCCTAGTTTTAGGAATGAAATCTGGGGCTTTGGGGTTTAATTTGCCGCCTGAGTTCAACTTTGAACTGCTGCCATTTTTTGGCAAAGGTGAGCCAACTGAAATCATCTCCTCATCTCCACTACATCGCTCACCTTCATCAGTCGAATCCCCTGCAATTTCAGCACCCCAGTTCTCATCGTCATCATCCTCGCTTTGATCCGCCCAAAGTTTGGATTTAATAACCATATCCCTCACATTTCCTTGAATAATTTCATTGTTATTTTCCGTGGACAGCATCAACAGTCCAGAACCACCACTATGCTCTCCAAACGACTCCACAATTTGGGAAGGAACTTCCTGCACTGATGAATTCAAGGTGACCAAAGGTTGTTTGATCATGGGATTGACATTCATCATCATAGCAATATGAGATTCTTTTATTATTCTAGTCAC
>ML301765.1:0-21595 GCA_005239505.1 Nicotiana paniculata
ATGAAAGCTGAAAAGATACAATATTAAAACTCCTACTACAACCAACTAGACTTAATGATAAACATATGGAACTTGTTCTTCTAGCTGGTCTGTAGCCTTTGTGTCGCACAATAATTCTGCTTGCAAAATATCTCTGGGAACTTTACTTTCAGATTTTGATTCACTTAAGCTTTTGTGCGTTAAGAATTCCAGTAGAAATACATCGAGTATTTATAGAGTCAGTTGTTGATCTTGTCGTCCAATTCTAGTCCAACTCTACCTGGGTGAACAAATTCGTATCAAACTCAACTTCCTTTCTTTTGTTACTTTCCTTGTTGAATTCGACNATGTGCTTTAATGGACCTGGTTCAACTGGTCAACTATTTGTCAATCTTCAAAACTATGCAGTGACATGGGTCAACAGGTTGTACCCAGATTAAGCATCGAGGAAACTCATTAACTCGTGCCCAGTTGTTGCATCAATCATTTGATTAATGTTTGGTAATGGGAACAAGTTTTTCGGACACACCTTATTTAAGTCATTATAGTCTACGCACATACAAAATTTATTACTCTTCTTTGGAACTACTACTATGTTAGTTGGCCAGTCAAGATACTTTACCTCTTGGATTGAACCGATATCGAGCAAGCAAGTTACCTCTTCTTTGACAAATTTATTTTTGGGCTGGGCAATAGGACATTTTTTCTGTCTTACCGGAAGATGTTGGGATCCAAGCTTAGCTTATGTACGGCCACTTTCGGCGGGATTCCTGTCATATCCACATGCGACCACGCAAAACAATAGACATTAAATTTGAGAAATTCAATAAATCCATGAGTTCGGGGTGCAGTCCTATCCCAAGTGGAATTTTCTCTCCAAGAACTTTTCGAGAAATGCTACTTACTCAAGTTCTTCTGTTATGGACTTTTTTGCGTCTGTCTCTTCTGGTACCTGGAAGTAACTTGGCACCTGGTAGGGTTTTAACGACTCTCCCCCTGGTTGACTTCACTTGACTCAGGAGCAGGCACCAGTTCCTATGATTGCTATGCCGCATGCTCCTTCTTTTTGCTGCTGGATACTGAGATTGTGTTCATCTCCCTTGATGCAGGTTGGTCACCTCTTATTGATTTAATTCCCTCGGGAGTTGGAATTTTAGAAATTGGTGATATGTCGATGGCACAACCTTCATCTCGTGCAACCATGGTCTAACCAGGATAATATTTTATCCCATATCGCCATCCACCACCTCAAAAAGGGCAGTCTTCATCACCCATTCGGCATTCGTGGGCAGCAGAATCTCTCTTCGGGTCTTCACACTTGCAAGGTTGAACCCAACAAGGAGTTTTGTGGCCTAAATAATGCTTTCGGTGAGCTCACTTGCTCTAATACCCTCCATTGTATTATGTTGGCCGAACTTCCTGGATCCACCAGAACACGTTTAAGTTTAAAATTCAAGACATTTAAAGAGATTACCAACACATTGTTGTGCGGTAGCAGCAATCCATCTGTGTCTTCCTCCGTGAAAGTAATATCATCTTCAGCGACTACCCGGAGTCTCTTGCTGTGGGTTACTGAAACCTTCGTCTTTTTTTGCCGCAAAAAATATGAACCCATTAATCTCGTTCCCCCCGAAAATCATGTCTATAGTCAAGCGCATAGGATCTTCTCCTACTTTTGAAGGCTTTGTACACGGTTGGGACTGTAGTTGTTTTTAGCCCGGTCACTTAAAAATTTCTTGAGATGGCCTTTTTTCAGCAATGTCACCACCTCTTCATGCAAATGTCGGCAGTCCCCAGTCCGATGACCGTTTGTCCCGTGGTATTCGCACCACAAGTTAGGATCCTTTTGACTGGGATCAGATCTCATTGGCTTCGGGAACCGTACTTATTTAATGTTCCTCATGGCCGACAAAAACTCCACTATGCTAACATTGAAGTTGTATTCGTAAAGCCTGGGGTAGGAAGAACCTCGAGAACCTGACGTTTCCTTGTCCTGTAATGTCCTTTTATTTCGGCCGTGATTAGTTCTCTTATGGGTAAAGAATCTATCCGTCAATTGGAAACCTTTGTCGCGTCCTTTGGCTCGTTCATAGGGAAAAAATCGACTCCTTGAAGATTGTTGATCTGTGTCAAAATCATCTTTCGATTTATCCTTATTCTTCTTCCGGTCCCGACCCTTGACCAACGCCGGGAAACCAAGATGATCATCTTCAATTCTTATCCTTGATTCGTATTGGTTGTGAATATCCGCCCAAGTTGTTTCCTGGAATTCGAGCAAACTTTCTTTCAACTTTCGAGAAGAGTCAGAGCTTCTCAAATTCAGACTTTTGGTGAATGCTTCAACTGCCCATTCATTCGGTACGATCGATAGCAACATCCTTTCCTTCTAAAATCTGGTTAGAAACTCCTGCAGAAACTCGAACTCTCCTTGTTAAATCCTGAATATATCGGCCTTTCGGGCATGTACCTTTCTGGCCCCAACATGGTCCTTGATGAAAGATTCTATGAGCATATTAAAGGAGTCTATGGAATGCTCGGGAAAAATCGAATACCACGTCAGAGCTCCCTTCATAAGAGTCTCCCCGAATTTCTTCAGAAAACTGACTCAATCTCGTGGGGAACTAAATCGTTCCCTTTCACCGTTGTTGTGTAGGTGGTGATATGCTCCTGAGGATCTAAAAACCCATCATACTTCGGCATGTCTGGCATATTAAACTTCTTTGAGATCAATTCTGGTACTGCGCTTGGTTTGTACGGCAATTGCGTGTACTTCTTTGAGTCCGGTCCTTTCAGCACTAGTGGTGCGCCCAAAATTTGATCCATTCGGGCGTTTACTTCCCTCATAAATTGTATGAGTTTGATTTTAAAGAGATAACTCTCATTGTTGTGACCGAATTCTCTCCCCCCGGCCCCATCTAAGCTGACCTCGCTCCTCGGGGTGTTGTTGTCGACCCTCTGTGTTGTTTGATTTGTAGGAGCACCGAGAAGGACTGGACCTCGTCCGTTCGTGTTGTTGGAAGCACCCGACAATGCATGCTTCAGCTTCGTCATGACCTTATCATGTCGTGTGAGATGACCTATAATGGCCTCCTGTTGCTCCTACAAGACCCTTACTACTTCGACGACGTGCTCTTTTTCGACATCATCAGGAGTCGCCTCCCGTGCATGTCGCGGATATCGGCCGCCGTGGACCTGCATGACCTCGTACCCCTCGTTGCGGGTATCGTTGATAGAATCTTCGTGCTGAGGCTGGTTTTCTTGGGCCTCAACATTGTGTGTGTTGTTAACACCATTATCTTCCATTTTAATGATTTTTGCTAAGGACAAAGAATCAAACAAGTTAGCAATAGATGCAGGGATCAATTCAATTATACAACTGTCTATGCCCAACGGTGGGCACCAAACTGTTTACTCATAAAATGATACAGTTGAATTTATACGTAGTTTATAGACAAGTGAATTAATTTGATCCTAAAATAATAGATGAATTAGACAAAAAATATAAGACTTAGCTTTGAAATTGAAATGAATCAGCAAATACCGAGGGCAGTAAGAACAATATAAATAAACAAGAAAGTAAAATGTTATTGAGCTTTTGATAGAAATATAATGTATGCTTGTCAGAAAATTCGTGTCCTTTATAATGATAATAGCTGCACACTATTTATAGCTGCACCTAGGGTACAAGGTCCTAGCATCAAGTCCATCTTTAATGACAATTGTGAGAGCCATTGAAGAATGTGTAACGACAAGCAGTGAACGCCATATTCTTTGTAACTGGCCGCATACTTAGTGTCGTAGAATATTCTTCATTAAATATTGTCGGGTGGCAGACATTTATTTCACCTTTATGAGTACCATTCTCTCTGATAATAGACAAGAATGTTGCCTCCAGATCCGACTGTCTTCTGTCTTCGACTCCATGTGTCACTTTCTCATACGATCATTTAATATAAATATATTTTAACCTATACACTTCTTCTTATTAAAAGCTCCACACAAATTTTTGGCTGCTTCTTTTTGAGCTCCGCCAAATGAAATCTTCACCTAAGTGATTTAAGGTACATCCAGACTTTTCCATAATGCTATTACAATATTTTCAGATTTTAATATCTTTTGCTATATTTACTTTTTTTAGCTATAATTTAGTTGGGATATAACTATTTTCTGCTGCGTTTCAGACGTTTGGATAAATTTTAGTTCATGGTTTTTCTTTTCTTGCTTGAAATTTCAGTTTAGCATGAAAAAAAGTTCATTTTGTGTATTAAAATGGGGAATATGCTAAATATTAGATTTCTTCTTCATAAATTCTAGTGAAATTAAATAACTACTGTGATGAATGCACGTATTCTAATTTCCCTTTTTCTAATTTTAAAATATTTGAATGAGATTATGGTTGTTACTGCAGCTTTTGAATTATGACTAATATTTTTGCACAATTTGATGCTTTTTTGTCATTGCTGGATAGTTCTCCTTGACAACTTGCTTGGATTGTTGTTACATGTTGTATTGTATCGTATTATTATTTTAAATATAATATTTGTTTTGATTGTTACTTAAATTTTAATGTATCGTATTGTTAAATTCGTCGTTACATAACGACGAAAAGTGCCACTTTATGGAACGACGAATTTAATGTGGTGAAGTCGTTATTTTGCTTTTTTCTCTCATTTTGCTATTCCTTATTATTAAATAATCATATTTTATTCTTTACACTACTCTTTTATATAATAAAACTACTCCAATTCTATTTTTTCTTAGTAATATTACAAGTTTTGTTCTTCATCTTGTTGATTTGTGACATCATGAAACGATGACAAACGATGCAATACAGTATTCATCAAACACTACAATACATTATTGTACATTATGTAACGACAATCCCCCATGAAGTTGTTCAAATAAGTTTGGTTGTCCATTGGGATTCTGCACTTGTTCTCATATATTAGTAACTCATCTCTACTTTGATCATGTGAACAAAGAAGAGGACTTTATAATTGTACTAGAGGTATTTATTTGTTTTCCTAGCTTTTGCAGTTTATTCCTCTTTTTCTCTATACATTTTTGATGTCCTAAATTTTTTTCTTGGCGTAAATGGGGGAAATTAGCTCTCCGTCTGAGGCAAAATCTATGCATGTGGATCTGAGGTCTGTGTTTTATTCTATTATTGCGCATTTTAATTGAACATTATGGGTTCGAGAGTTTTGAAATTTATATGGAATTTTATTACAATTCGTTCGAGAATTTTGAAATTTATTATTTGTACTTATTTAGTTGTTTTATTAAGTTGCTATCAAATCTTTTATTTTTTCACAATTTTCGTCAATCTAGCCGTCTGAGTTGGTTAAATATATGTGAAAAATAGGATCAAGTTGCTCATTAGTATATTTAAGGAACTAAATTAAATCTATCCCAAACATAACCAACCACATTTTTGTCATTTTGTCCAATAAATTACATATCCGACGATCAAAATTAACCTCCCGCGTTACTGTTTCTCACTCATACATTCAACTCTTCTCCGGCGAACATTTTTACTTCTCAAAGCTCGCCGCCGCCGACTTTCCGCCTGAAACCGGTTTGTTTCTTCTCTTAATCTTTTCTATTTCGTTTTAGGCTTTTCCCTTTTCTTTCATTCTTTTTTGTGAATTAACCAAACACGTACTCTAATTGCTTTTCCCCAAATCCGTGGTTTTAACTAGGGTTTGAACGAAAATCATTTTTAGTTTTTGGATATTTTCGAAATTTGCTTAGTTCTTTCACTGTTTTTCTGACTTCTCTTTGTTAAAGAATTAAGCTGGTGAAATCTGCTGTTAATTATGGTTGAAATGTTTGTTTAGGTTACAAGAATTTCATTTTCTTTCTCTTAAAGGTTTTGTATTGAAAATGTGTGTTTCAATTGCATATTCTGCCACGCACCATTTAACTTCAAGCAAATTCAAAACAATATACCAGGTCTGGTTTGTGAATTTGCAGTGGATGAATAAGTGATTCGCGTCTTCATAATCTCCTCCACATTATATGTAATTATGCAAATAGTCATACCTCTTTCTTTGTAGACTGTTTTGCGCCAGGCCTAACAGTCCCCATTGAAGGATGTTTTTCGCCAAGAACTCTCAAACATCCAGCCTTTTCCAATTGGATTCTTAAAAAGCTTATGTTCTGATCCAGCATTGTTTTCCATTTGGGTTCTTGAAAAGTTATAGGAGAAAAGCTTATTGACTGAAGATCAGGTACTGAAGGTGGATGCTTAACAGTGATTTTCCTTGTGTTTGTTCCTCATATAAAGCTACATATATTTCAAGTTTTAGTATCTAATTTGGTGTTTGGCTTTCATGGTCAGAAAATCAGGAAGCCTTTTGCCCTTAGTTATCTGGGTTTTTCATTAGCCCTTCGTTCATTTGCCCCTTTTTTCCATGTTCTATATTCTCTTGGATTTTGATGGATATAATATTGTTAACTTAAACAGACTTTTCTTCTAATTTCCTGGCTTTTGTGCTCTTCATTTGCTTGCATTTAAATAGTATATACTGAATTGACTGCATGTACTAGTTTTTTTCTTTTCATTTATGTGTCCCTTATGTTTATCAATTTTTTCTTTAGCTTTTTTGCGCTGAATTTTGGGATGCGAACTGCCCTTTTGTGGTGGACTTTTGCTTATGAATTAGTCAGATTTCTATTTTGTACTAGTTATTTGTTTGGTTTCTTAAAGCATTGGAACTTAATTATCTGCAAAACTGGGGGTTGTTTTTGGTTTTATTCTAAAAAATTATAAGGTCCGGAAGATCTTTCACTTTCCTACTGTCACCAAGTACAGCTGTTTTCTAACTTGCTTTTACATGGGGGAGGAGAGGGGAAAAGAAAGATTTTTGTTACATTTTCTGCAAATGGTACCGAAAAGCAATATGTTCAATGGCTAATGGAATGATCTTTTTGATCCTTTGGGTCACTGTTTTAATTGTTTATTTGGATTGATTCTGAGAAGGAAAACAAATCTACCTCATTTAATAATTTATGAAAGATAAAAAAGAAAAATGAAAAATTAGCGGAGAGAATTTACTGTCACATAGTAGTTTGTTTCCCTTATATATTATATAATGAGCCAAAACATATCATTGGACATCACTACTGTCACAGATTAATTACTTGTCTTATAGTGTGTGTCACGACCCAAAAATCCCAACCAGAGGCCGTGGTGGCGCCTAACATCCGCTTGCTAGGCAAGCCAACATTAGCTAAACAATTATTCAATTTAGCAATTTTAAAAGCAGATTATTAAGAAATAAGACTGAAATGCTTTGAAATACATAATAAATCCATATACGCTGAAAGTACTACAAACAGGGTGTGAGATAAAAATACATCCGTCCGAAACAAAATAGACAGTAAAACTGATAGAAATAGACATTAATCGATCATAAAAACTCAAGATTTCAACTTTGAAACTCATTTTTCCAATTTTTCACATAATGCGCCGGAACGCCCTCTGGTCACCCGGGACCCCAACCAAACATACGTACAAGTCCAAACATCATATGAACCTGCCAGAATCGTCAAAATACCGACCCGAGGTCGTTTACCGAAAAACGTTGACCGTGGTCAACTCTAGCCTCATTTTAAGTCAAAAACTGCATTTTCTTCAAAATTTCACACATAAACTTTCTGGAAAAGAACACGGACCACACACGCAAGTCATGAATCATCAAATAAAGCTACACAACATAGAAAAAGAAGCTAGTACTCAAAACGACCTATCGGGCCGTCACATTGTACATGTCAACTTCTATTAATGAATGTCAAACTTTTCCTAGGAAACTAGGAGCAAACACAATGGGACTTCTCAGCATTATTCGAAAGATCAAGAGAAAAGAAAAGGAAATGCGCATCCTTATGGTGTAAGTCTACGAGCTAACATTTCTTAACCTGTGGCATTTGGGAATTATGTATACGTTGTTTATTTGTTTACTATTTGTTTATTCTTTTTTTCCAATAGGGGTCTTGACAATTCTGGTAAAACAACGATAGTTTTGAAAATAAATGGGGAAGACACAAGTGTCATCAGTCCGACTCTTGGCTTCAACATCAAAACTATCACGTATCAGAAGTATGGTTTCTCTGTTTCCTTTTCTCTGTTTTCATTTCTCAGACTTCCTTGCCGCTGTCCTGCTTCAACAAAGTTTCAATAATGTGTTGGTAATTACTTATTGTTGTTACTCAGTTACTGTAACCTACATGTCCAAGATGTACTTTGTCAAGCAATGTTTATGTGGTTAGCTGGATATTTTGATTATTTTATTCCATTAAATTAGGATGGGGTCATTTAAATGGAGAATTTTGAAAAATTTCTTTTGGAATGAAAGGTATTGGTAAAAAAGTTTCTTGTTGGTCAATAGAATTTCTACAGTTATTAAAAAAAACCTCGTTGGTCACATAAGCTAATCACTGAATTGGAATAAAAATCAGGTGAATATCGAGAAGGCGTACCACTGAATCATCACGTTCGTTGAGAAAACATCATCACATACTCTTAGTTAACTTTTACCTTTGAGTTACCTTATACAGCCTTGGTTTGTGGTATTGATCAATTAACTACGCTTTAATCCCAAATCAGTTGGGCTCGGTTGTATGAATCCTGTTATGTCATGATTGTTAGACTATATCTATATTGTCCATCGACCTACTAAAACCGTCCTTTTTTATTATGCTCGGTTTGGCTATGTTGTGCGAAATAGGTGGAGTTCTTGGTTTTATGCTTGCCAGACATTAAAACTTCTGGGGCTTACTCAGTGAAGTCCAGAGTCCAGGCAACTAGGTTAGATGAACTTCGCTGAAGCAAACAGAGTATGCTAACTTGTAATTTATGTCTTTGAAATTACTATCTGTAGTGCTTAGATCATTTTAGTGGTTTAAATGCCTTCTAATTGATTTTTGTCGGAATTGAGACGTCTTCTAAAATTTCAAAATAGTTGATAGGTTAATTTGACATTCTGCAGGTATACCCTCAATATTTGGGACGTCGGGGGTCAGAAAACGATACGTTCTTATTGGAGAAACTACTTTGAGCAAACTGATGGCTTGGTGTGGGTTGTGGATAGTTCTGATCTGAGAAGGCTCGATGATTGCAGATACGAGCTACATAATCTTCTAAAAGAAGAGGTACATATCATACTAGTTCTCTTTTCTGTTGTTGAACCTTCATCTACTCCCTGAAGCGAAAACTCCAAAAGTATTTGGATTTTCAGGGTGGTTCACTGATCCAATATTCCCTTCTCTTCTCTGAACCAATGTCCTCATTTGTTTTTATTAAGATTTAGCCATATGAATATGAATGTATATATGAATATTAAGATGTGGTATGTAGATCTGAACACTGAATAATTAAGACTATTTGCTTTTTAACATCTGAATATGTATAATTTATCTGTATTTAAACATAACAAATAGACAATTCAAATAACAACTGCTTAAGTATTATTTCAATAAAATACTGGAGAAAATACTAACTTGAATAAAAATGACCATTATTTGAGATAAATTGAAGTATTTAAAGATATAAATGAGTATTTTATGTTGATCCAATTATTAAACTATCTGAACTATAAATAAAATTATATATCAGTAACATAGAATATGCAGATTCAAATCAAATGTTGTAGGTGCTATCATTTCATTTTCAAACTTCATCATTGCATCAAGAACCTCATGAAAGTACTTGTGAACCGTTTACCGAAGAATGTTGAGATCTTCTCTTAATAACCACAAAACACTCATTTTGTCCTATAATGTTGACATAGCCGAACATATGCATACGCAACATGCACATCAATTCTATACATTATCAATTAGAGCCCGACAGTAGTTCTAACATATACTTTTGACCAGATAAGGATGATGTTAAATCTTGATTTCCTTGATCATGCTCTAGTCTAAAATTATTTCTAAGGCAATACAAGCACATCACAATAATATTTGATCGTCGATATCCATGTCGAATTTGTTTTAACAAGGAGAAAAATCAATAAACAATAGTGAGCACAACATGGTATATATTGTAGAAACATAAAAAATTAAAGAAGCACAATAAAGTGATTATAAAAATTTATTCTATACTCATGAAGCATAACAAGGACGGCAAAAGTGTATTTGACAAACAAAATATGTTCAATAAGCATAATATAGTATCACAAAGTGTTCCATAGTAGATACTAGTTGGAAAATAAATAAGGAAAATACTAAATAAAATCAACATTTAGTATGTATTCCAACTAATTAGCAAGATCAAAGCATTCCCATTTTTTCCCATGGATGTGACCCAACTTTCTAATTTGTCGACCTCCATTTTCATCCACGCTTGTGTATAGCTATCACCTTCACAAAGTATGCTAACAGTTGCACTATATAATGGTTCTTTCCATCCGAGTCCCTCTAATTTTTACATACATAATCAACGTTAGGCGCACTATTTTTTTAATTAATAGCTCCAAAGCAGTACTCATCTTATCACCAATTTCGAATCGAGACGATGTGCTCTTTCATTTCTTTCCCGCATTTTTCCTTTCTATTGGAACTGGAGATTGAGATGGAGAATTAAATTCCATCATTTTTGTCATGTAGTAGATCTTCAACATCATCAAGTATATCTATATTAATAGATAAAGATGAGACACTAGGTCGGGGAGTTGTACAGCCAGGACTCCAACCAAACCCTCAAAAAGTGCTATACGAAGATCCAGGAAGGTAGACGTGAACTCTTCAGTGTCTTGGCTTTTGGATGAGCCTATATCCAAATATATAAGGTCATACTTCCAATATACACCTCAAACCATTTACAGAAAAAGAAGCATTTACTAGATAATGAACTAACCTTTATGTACTCATCCTACTCATTTTTAGACATTAGAATGGTATTGGTTACTGGATCATAAATATTGGCGGTCTTTTTAGTTATTGGCAACCAAGCTTGATACTTTTCTCTTAAATAATTTACCATCGGATACTATTTTACTCGCTATTATTTGTTCAGTATCCTTCACTATTCTTTTCTTCTTGGCAGAGGCTATCAGGAGCATCATTATTGATATTTGCAAATAAGCAGGACATACAAGGTGCTCTTCCTCCGGATGAAATAGCAAAAGTAAGGATGCTTCTTATTATAACTTGAAAACTGTGTCGAGTGAACAATGAAGTGGAACTCTTATTCTTGAAACTAGTAAGGAATAGGGTGCTATCAATGATATCCTTAACAATTAAGTGAGATTCTTTTTTGCTCACTTAAACTATATTTTACTAATAATGAAGTAAAGTTATGAACTGATTAATAGCTTTCTGCATTATATTCAGCCAACCCTTCTGTTACACAACAGAAGAACGGTAGTCTTAGGTTATAGCCTTGACTATTAATGACACAACTCAACAAACGCAAAAGCACTTACCACGTGCTTATGATGTTTAAGCCCGACTCAGTAACTTTTTACAACTTTTTGCTTGGACTTTGTTGAAAGTGGATGGATTTAGCCCAGGAATGCTCTTTGGGTCCATGATCAGTGAAGATCTTATGTTATAATCCAATGCAGCGAGGCAAAATGTAAACTAGAACTCGCTGGATTTATGAAGCAAGTATTTCGTTTTATCAAATAAATAAAACTTTTCTCTGTAGCTTTGGAATAAGGGATGGTCTAAGTGCTGCAACTCCTGCTTTCACATTACTTTCTTAGTTATTGTCCTCTCCCTTAAAAGTTTGTGGTGTCTCATGAATCATGAAGTCTTACTTTGCTACATATAAAGAATAAGTTGACCACGCATCTTGAATGTGAGCTTTTCTTTTTATTGTTATTCTTTTTTTCTACAAACTTTATTCATTATGGCTTTTTGAACCATATATTTAAACTAAATGTACACTTTGCACTAAATGCTAGTTTTCCTCTTTTGATTTCTTTTGAGAGAAGCTTCATTGTAGCCCTGTCGTTTAGTAGGTTTGCATTGTTAAGATGATTTCTTAATGTTTGGATATCTAAGCTCCAAATATGAGAACTGAAGTACTGAGAGATCAGGAAAGTCGCTTCTTTCTGGCCATGGTTAAGGAAGTATGATGAGTAGGTAGTGTTCAAATAACTTCAGCTGGCTATTAACTTTCTTTCACATTGATCCGCGAGCTATCTATTTTTCTTTTGTGTAAGCCATTTATTCCTAAAGTCCTGTTTACATTCAAACAGTGGAAAATAACTTCTTCTGATTCAGGTGCTTAACCTGGAGGCCATGGATAATAGCCGGCACTGGAGAATCGTGGGATGTAGTGCATACACCGGAGACGGCCTACTTGACGGATTTGATTGGCTGGTGCAAGACATTGCATCACGGATCTATATGCTTGATTGAGTGAAGTTTACACTAAGATTTTGATTCATTCAAGATAACCTTTCTAAACACCTTTTTATGAACCATTTGGAATACATTTGTGGATATAAATATCAAATTTCTGTATGAGGACATTTTACTCGTGTTATTGCTCATTGGTGCACTCCTCCAATGACAAGTGCACCAATGACACCATTCGTGAGGAAAATTCTGTTAAGACCTTCCCAATATGGCCATAGTATGTTATCCACTCACCCCCCTGCCCGTGTCTATTGGAGCAGGCTGCACGAGCTTCTTTTCTTTGGAGGGAGTCGGAAGGGAGATTTTTAACCCCTCTTAGTGGGCTTATTCGGCGCGAATCCGGACCGGTTGGGCTAGTGGGCTTCAGATATTGGGAGCTTTTCACAAATAGGATACTTCCACGAGCGTGGAAGTATCCAAGGTCTGTGTACTGCCAGGACCCAAAATTCGACTAGTCATGATGACACCTAACCCAACCCGCTTTGGCCTAAGCGTGGAAGTATCCAGGGTCTGTGTACTGTCAGGACCCAAAATCCAACTAGTCATGATCACACCTAACCTAACCTAACCTGCTAGGCAAACCAATTAACGACTATCCAAATTAATGAGATCTTTCAAGAAAGAAATGATAATAAAACTGTTTTATACAAGAATTCCTAAGGACTGATAGTAGAAATCATGAACTTATAAGATTTAGAGTTTACAAAGTTAGTATTAAATAAATATATCATCTGTCCGAATATACATAAGCAAATATTTTATAAGTCTAGAGCTACCATGAAAAAGAGGCAGCTATACTCGGAATGCAGGTACATCTTTCGATTCAGCTCCCGATGTACGCAGCAACATTAGCATCCAACATCTACACGAAAGGTGCAGAAGTGTAGTATGAGTACAATCGACCCCATGTACTCAAAAAATAATAAACCTAACCTTAGGTTGAAAGTAGTGACAAGCTGGAACAAAGGTCGGAGTCCAACACCGATAGCCAACAACAACTCATAACATAATCACAGTGCTAAAAGAAGTAACTCAGAGATAAAATGCTCAACTCTTTCACAGTTCCGGAAAATAGGCATGCTTTTCAAGTATCTCAGTGAAAACCTAAATCTTTTATCGAAAACACCAAATATATGAGTAAGTTTGTTGCCTACGTGTCAATGTATGCATGCCAACTGTAATACCATGCAGTGATAAAACTATATGCATACTCTCGGTGCATCAATGCACTCAATCCTCCCAATCACTCAATCTTCATAGTCATTCAATCCTCACAGTCACTCAGCACTCACAGTCACTCAGTCCTCCCTATCACTCGGCACTCGCACTCAGTAGGTACATGTGCTCACTAGGGGTGTGTATAGACTCTGGAGGGGCTCCTTCAGCCCAATCGCTATAATAAGCCATCATGACATGAATCAATAACATCTGCTGTGGGGGTGTAGCCCGCTCCCATCATAAATCAATATCCTCACAATCAGGCCATCGACCTCGCTTAGTCATCAATCTCTCCAGTCTCTCGGGCCCATAATGTCATGAAAATCAGCCCAAAAATTATGATGTGATGTATCAATAAATGGTGACAGAGATTGAGATATGATATGCAAATGAATGCGTATGACTGAGTATGTAATTGCAATGTAAGCAAATAACTCAACAACAGAAATGACCTCGGTGGGTCCCAACAGAATAAGCATGTAGCCTAGACATGGTTTCTGACATGAATCACAACTCAAAAGCTCTAGTACGTAGAGATTTCATGGTTACAGATAAGATTAGGTAACTACACAATACCACAGAAATAACGGAATCACAATTCACACAGTGCACGCCCACACGTCCGTCACGTAGTATGTGCGTCACCTCACCAAACACGTAACACGTAGTTCAGGATTTCATATCCTCAGCACCAAGTTTAGAAGTGTTACTTGCCTCGAAGAGGCCAAATTCAATACTGAGCAAGCTAAACTATGCTCCAAAATGCTATCCCGTGCGTACCGACCTCCGAACGTCTCGAAACTAGCCAAAAACAACTAAAATACATCAAATAGTGCCAAAGGAAACAAACCCAATTGATAAAGGTCGAATGTTTAATCAAAATCCTGAAATCGACCAAAAAGTCAATGCGTGCGCCTCGAAATCCGATGAAACTTATTAAATCCGATAACCCATTCAATTACGAGTCCAACCATACTAGTTTAACCAAAATCCGACTCCGAATCGACGTTCAAAACTCAAAAATTCACTCTAAGAAACTTTGGATAAAAACCCTAAATTTTCTCTTTAAAATTCACATTCCAGTTACCAAATACAAAAATAGATTCACGAAATATAACCAAAACCGATTAGAGAACACTTACCCCAATTCATATGGTGAAAATCGTCTCAAAAATTGCCCAAATCCGAGCTTCCCAACTCAAATATGACCAACTGAACAAACCATCGATATTAAATATTTTTTGTCCAGCTGTTCTGCCCCGTTTCGTGTGCCAAATAATCCTGAAACTCACTTTTGATGTCTCCAATGGATTCCTTGTGAAATTTCAGTCAACTTAGGTTTTTGAATCACCCTATTTGGCCTTAAAATGAGGGAGATATGATGTTTTGAAGTTTTTAATGAAGTCTGGAAATTTAAGGGATAAAAAATGACATTTTCGTAATTATTTTACACCAGAAAATCAATAATGAAAGAATTTTCGTTTTAGCACCCAAAACTCATTCGGAACCTCCCGGACACAAACCATATATGCGTTTCAATCATAAAACACACTGCGAACATGTTCGCACTCAAAACACCGAAAAGAGGTCATCTTGACCCGATATTGACCATGGTCAAACTCCAAATCCTTAACTTAACTAGTTTCTCAACCAATGATCCAAAACACACCCGAGCCCCTCGGGGCCCCATTCATTCATTCATATCGACAAGTCTTAAAACACGATACGAACTTATTCGAAGCTTCAAATCACATCAAACAACATAAAAATCACAAATCGTACCTCAAATCAAACTTAATAAACTTTGAACTTTCAACTTCTAAAACTCGTGCTGAACCATATCAAATCAATTCAGAATGACCTCAAAGTTTGCACACAACTTTCAAATGACATAACGAGGCTATTCCATCTCCTGGAACCAAAATCCAAACCCGATATCACCAAAGTCAACTTCCGGTCAAACTTATGAACATTCCAAAACTCCAAACTGCCAACTTTCGCCAATTAATGCTAAAACCCTCAAGAAACATCCAAATGCAAATCCGGGCATACACCCAACTCCAAAATAACCATCCAGACCTAATGAAACCATCAAAACAATGATCCGTGGTCAAATACATAAAAGACAAATTTGGTAAACTCTTCCAATTTAAAACTTTAACCATGAAGTTCATTCTTTCAAATTGATTTCGAACAACCTGAAAATCAAAATCGACGATTCATATAAGTCCTAATACATCATACGGAGCTACTCATGCACTCAAACTATCGAGCAAAGTGCAAATGCTCAAAACGACCGGTTGAGTCTTTACATCCTCCTCCACTTAAATATACGTTCGTCTTCGAACGTGCCATGAGTTGTTCTTTAGTCGTCAAATCACCGTGTAACCTTAACATGCATATACCCGATGGTGATCTCACGTCACCCTAATCCATATAAGCCCGACGACACAATATAACTGAAAATCCTTAATTCAACCCTAGCCCGTAAACGTTAGAATCCGATTCCCAACATCTGAAATTCCTTACAAGACCCGAATCTCGCATCTATACACTGTATAAGTCTGAACAAGGTATATCAAGCCATAACCATAACCCAAGATGTAATCACATGACATATCGTACTCGTATCAAAATTTCTGATCTCAGTAGCTGCTCAAAAGAACACAATACCGGTGATAAACCTCATATCAAATAAAATCTCATTCGAAAACCTTTGTACACTGCCAATGATGAAAGAAACACGCAGAACTCATAACCATTCATCAGGTCAACAAGTCATGGAGCTCCCTCTCCTTCGACAAGGACTATAGCAATTCTAAGCCGATTTTGATATTATCCTTCCAAATATACCGCAATCAAATCCGATAGCTCCCATCCTAGATCCGACGACCTCATCTTATCAAATACCAGCTACTCTATTAATATGCCACACCAATACTACCCAGAGCCACAAACAGTTCAATCCATGCACCAATACACAACAATTCAAATGTACTCAAACATGGAAAATGACTCAAACGAGAGAACCGTCTTGTAAGCTCAACAAGTACCACTACAACGCAATGCTAAAGACCCATCACACAATGTAGAACCATAACATACGAATCTAAAACAAAAGATCATATCTCAACATAACTCTGCCGCAATGCGCGATCCCATCCAAACACTGACCCATATGAGATACCTCGAGCCACCATGCTCAAAATTAATAACCACGCGCAATTCGACATCAAGTACCCAAGGTGCATGACCATAACCATGGAGAAGCAAATGATACAATGCCACAAAAACCCGGAAGAACATAACCAATGATCTTCAATCATACATCACCCAAATACCCATCTCGCTCAAATTCCGCTATAAGTCCCCAATAGAACCGCACCATGTGTGCATATAACCAACGAATCACAACCCCTTGTAGCATAGAATAGTAACTCATAGAACATATTAGAACGTGAATAAGCTCAACACCAATGACTGAATCATAACACTTACTATCATCTAGCTAGCTCTGGCCACAACTTCACATTCCATAACCACGAAATAATCTGTTTCTGAGAACTCCCAGTCTCCAAATCCATAAACACACGAATCACCTTATCTGATCCCAACTCCACCGCCCAAATGCCTAACACATCTCTCATGAACGATCATCCCACGAGGAATACTTATCTAATTCTTCCGTGGAACATAGAAATATCTGAATATCAACAGTCGATCAACCAGAAGAATACCGCGATACTAATGAAGCATCCGTAAAGCAAAACACAGTGCGCCTTCTGAAATGTGCACTTTCCTCAACCAATACAAAATAGTAATATCACTCACCTAGTCATCCGTCCATGTTGCTTAAGAATTCATGACCTTCTCTTCAAAACTGAACCATGACCTTGCACATGCAAATATTAATCCCATACAACACACCGCATCAATCATACCATCATGTGAAGTGTACAAGAATTTCATAATCAACTCTGAGTCGTCAGCATAATACACACCCGATTAGACAAAAACCTTCCATTTGATCTCATCTAGGAGAAAATCCCAATACGCAACATGTTCCTCATGCCAGTAGGAAATATCCACCTCGAACCGTGATAGAAGTCATCGAGAACTCTTTGGAATCCATCTTCACATAACCAAGCTATCAGAACCGAATCCCTCTAACTCAACCAAGTCACACAAGTCACCGAGGCCCAAAATTATTGCCACAAAACACGCGTAGAGACTCACCACATCATAAGTACTAAAGAGCCAATCATATCCATTACAATGCTGATCCAACCTATTACCAAGCTGTCCTAATTCTCTGAGTTCCTCTGAATTATCTTGTTGACACTTTTCCTTGTCGGAACACCATGATTCTTACCCAAAGCTCACCACACAAAAGATCCTCGCATAAAACCGCACCGCCTTAAGGCCCATAGCCGCTGTATTCCCTCTTAAGCACCTGTAAAGTACCATAATCGAGACACCCACTCTGAAGAGACTTTCTGTGAATCCAAAGCCATTTCCTCCACCTTCCTAATACTGAAATGTAGAATCCATAATGATATAAAAATAGCGCAAGTCCCGACACCATCTGAGGCAAATCTTAGATTCTAGCCATATACAAGTCCGGAAAATTTTCAATTGCAACATATAAATCTTGAACCCATTAGAACCTTCTCGAGAGTCTCCCACTCTGCTCAAATCTCAATTAAACCGACCAAATGGACCGAACGACCTGTGCCCCATTAGAAAAACAACACCCTAAGAAGTAATCCCTACCTCTAACCAACTAAGTGAACCCCTACCCGTGCACACTACATTCGTCACAAATAAGAAACTCAAATCATCCCGTGATTCCCATTCACCCATAAAGTGTAACATAACCCGTAACTAGAAATTCCTTTACTCGAGTCACCCTCGATCTTAATCTCTGCAAGTCATATCCGATTCACAAGTATGCCTCAAACCAAAACCAGTACAACACACAACCACACAAACAAATTGGTGATAGCAGACTCCCCCACTTGGCTCAAAGCCATAGAACAAAATGCTCGATGACTCGTAATACCCATACTTTATCACTGCCATAATCCCTCACCGAAGTTCAAATCAATCCTTAATAAGCTCATGCAACACAAACCATCTAATACCTCAAATCATCTACAAATCTCGCATTCATCCTCGTGATGGCCAGGTCAACAACTACAACCGATCCAAACTCAAATCGCACAAACATTTCCCACTGGTAGAAAAGAAAGCCTCCGCACAAAATCATAAAAAAAAAATCACACATCCATAGATTATCTCACAGGTTATAACCCACCTGCTCAGCCTCAAACTGACATCTCTTTATACCCTTCCACAACTATAACTACTACGCAATTACTCAGTCTTCCCGCGTCTGAACTCACAACAAAACATGAAAATCCAATCCACTCCACAATTAAACAACATGAAAGGTCCTTCAACACACCCATAACTAGATACTATACGTCAAATAAAGACATAAATCAAGCACCCAATAGTCCTTTTTACATCTCAAGAAAACTCCTTTCGCCACATTCAAACATTCTAGACACTTTTTAAAGTCACATCATACTCGTTATATAGCCATCCAACCACTCATCAAGCCACAAATTCCACTAATATGGATACTTTCGGACTTATAAGTCCAAAAGCATGTGCTCACACAACCGAAATCACTGTGCTCAAGCTACAGTCAAAACCCGACGTCAACTTCTCCAAACTGGCCCATCATCAGCACACCAAAATCACATCTCGCACCTCATACATGGAAATAACAAGCCGTCGATGCGCAACTGATAACAAGTGCTCACATGCGTATACGAATACGTGGAAGGAATTCAAAGAGTTACGCTTCAAGCTGAATCAATGTCGCACTATAAAGAAAGAAAGTTGGGAAGTTTATCCTATATGCCCTGTAGCCTCTCGAAGATAGGTATGGATGTCATCATACCGATCCACAAGACTCTACTAGACACTTGCTCATGACTCGTAGAACTTATGAACCTAGGGCTCTAATACCAACTTGTCATGACCCAAAATCCAACTAGTCGTGATGACACCTAACCCAACCTTCTAGGTAAGCCAATCAACAACTATCCAAATAAATGAGATTTTCCAAGAAATATATGATAATAAAACTGCTTTTATACAAGAATTCCCAAGGAGTGATACTAGAAATCATGAGCTTCTAAGATTTAGAGTTTACAAAGCTAGTATTAAATAAATATATCATCTGTCCGAATATACATAAACAAATATTTTATAAGTCTAGAGCTACCATGAAAAAGAGGCAGCTATAACAGGAACGCAGGTACATCTTCCGATTCAGCTCCTGCCGTACGCAGCAACATCAACATCCAACATATGCACGCAAGGTGCAGAAGTGTAGTATGAGTACAACCGACCCCATGTACTTAATAAGTAACAAACCTAACCTTAGGTTGAAAGTAGTGATGAGCTGGAACAGATGTCGGAGTCCAATACCGATAGCCAACAACAACTAATAACATAATAACAGTGCTAAACGAAGTAACTCCGAGATAAAATGCTCAACTCTTCTACAGTTCCGAAAAATAGGCATGCTTTTCAAGTATCTCAATGAAAACCTAAATCTTTTATCGAAAACACCAAAAATATGAGTAAGTTTGTAAAGATGCGATTTTCCCAAAAGCCTTCAACAGGTAAATGTTTCATGTTCAAATGGCATGAGGAAAACCACATTTCTATGCCCACATGTCAATGTATACATGCCAACTGTAATACCATGCAGTGATAAAACCATATACATACTCTCGGTGCATCAATGCACTCAGTACTCCCAATCACTCAATCCTTACAGTTACTCAGTCCTCACATCCACTCAGTTCTCATAGTCATTTAGTCCTCCCAATCACTCGGCACTCGCGCTCATTAGGTACCTGCGCTCACTGGGGATGTGTATAGACTCCGGAGGGGCTCCTTCAGCCCAAGCGCTATAATAAGTCAATCATGGAATGAATCAATAACATCAGTTGCGGCGTGCAATCCGCTCCCATCATAAATCAATATCTTCACAATCAGGCCCTCGACCTCGCTCAGTCATCAATCTCTCCAGTCTCTCGGGCTCACAATATAATGAAAATCAGTTCAAAAATTATGATGTGATGTATCAATAAACGATGACAGAGACTGAGATATGATTTGCAAATGAATGCGTATAACTGAGTATATAATTGCAATGTAAGAAAGTACTCAACATCAGAAATGACCTCAGTGGGTCCCAACAGAATAAGCATGTAGCCTAGACATGGTTTCTAATATGAGTCACAACTCAAAAGCTCTAGTACGTAGAGATTTCATGGTTACATATAAGATCAGGTAAGTACACAGTACCACAAAAATAACGTAGTCACAATTCACACGGTGCACGCCCACACGCCCGCCATTTAGCATGTGCGTCACCTCAACACCAAACACATAACACGTAGTTCGGGGTTTCATATCCTCAGCACCAAGTTTAGAGTTGTTACTTACCTCGACCAAGCCAAATCCAATACCGAATAAGCCAAACGATGCTCCAAAATTCCATCCCACGCGTACCGACCTCCGAACATCTCGAAACTAGCCAAAAGAAACTCAAATACATCAAATAATGCCAAAGGGTACAAACCCAATCGATAAAGGTCGAATCTTTAATCAAAATCCCGAAATCGACCAAAAAGTCAAACCCGGGCGTGCCTCAGAATCCGATGAAACTTACAAACTCCGACAATCCATTCAATTACAAGTTCAACCATACTAGTATCACCCAAATCCGACTCTGAATTGATGTTTAAAACTCAAAAATTTACTCTATGAAACTTTGGACGAAACCCCTCAATTTCTCTCTTTAAAATTCACAATGGAATTACCAAAAACGAAAATAGATTCACAAAATATAACCAAAATCGAGTAGAGATTACTTATTGATCACGCTCAACTATGTCTTGTAGAAGACTAAGCGGGCGTTGCAAATATAATCCTG